>KK114577.1:78013-96982 GCA_000611955.2 Stegodyphus mimosarum
TTCTCTGAAGATATTTTTGGGGGGGGGGGGTACAGTGTTGTCATTGCTCGCTTTGAAATCGTTGAGTTTGTTCCCCAAAAATTCGTTAAAGTTTTACAAAACATGAAATGGGTAATAAAACAAATTCCAAATTTGGGGTTCCAGATGCCCATATTCGGGTGGAAATGTACGTTATTCAAAACTGGATGGCTCTAGATACCGTCGTTTTATCACAACGCGAGAAACATGCATACATTTATGCAGATGCTTCATTATTTAATTTCTTTAAATATAATACAGGGCTCTAATATCTGGTGGCAACAATTTGAAAAATCAATCGACATTTATAGTGAACCAACGCAAAATGCCAAAGCAGAATTAATAGTCCTTCAGCGCAAGTTGCTCCTTTGGACTAAAAAACGCCTCTGTTGCCCTACTACAAAATCTGAAAGTTTTCAGTTTTTTTTTTAAATCCTAGTGTTATTGGGAAATTCAGTGTAGGTTAATGTGTCCCTTTTACATCTTTAACAATTAAATTTGAATTTCGGTTCACAATTCAGTCCCCCAGCGGCCGAAAGATAAATTCACTGACTGATTTCAAACAGGGTTCAAAGCCCATAAAACAACCTAACTGCAAGAGAATGTTCGTAGTTTTCCTTATGTGCAAAATGTATATTAGCAAGTTTCCTTTATAAAATCCCTCGCGAAGGTATCTCTCCCCATCAAGATAGTCCTCTTGTTCTTTACTGTAATCTAAATCACTTAATCCAACTGAATGCGTCATTGGCAGCATCCCAGAAGTAAAAATTAGCGTTTTGATTATACATAATCATGAAATCACTGCATTAAAACCTAAATTCAAACAGTAATTGTTTATTAATAACGCTGTTGGTGTTCAAAAATATAAAACTGTTGTTAAAAAGTAAATTGTTTATCATGGCTAATTTTCTTCCACTGATATGTAATGCACTATTACGATGAACCCAAAATAATGATTTAATGCTGTATAAATTGGTAGCAGTTTTTCTCCCCGGCACGCAGAGCGTTATTTTCTTCGTAAAATAAACTAATATTTGCTTCATGCTTTTCTTTTTCATGTCTTACCAATGAAAGAGAGGAGCTAAAAAACGCTTTAAGAAGCGAAAGTAATAATAATAATAATAAATAAATAAATAAAATCTGAAAGGCTTCAGATTTTAAATTACGTCCAAAGGGGCGTTTTTTTTAACATTTCGTGTGTTACCTTTAGTTATTAAATATCATGTTCTTTGCACTTAAGCTATAAAATTCAGTTCAAGAGCAATATCGCAAAATAATTTTAAATTGAGGATATCTTTAGAATTTCCGATATACAATCACGCGCTGGAGATAAAAATGTTTTTTTCTGTACAACGTTGCCATTGCTCGCTTTGAAATCGTCGAGTTTGTTAATAAAAAATTCGTTAAAGTTTTACAAAATCGATAATACAAAATAAGAAATTCCAAATTTCAAATTTGGGCTTCCAGATGCCCATATTCGCAGTAGGCTTACGTCATTAAAAATTTGAGGACTCTGAGGTATCGCTGTTTTATCACAACGCGAGAAACATACATATATTTATGGAGATTCTTCATTATTTAATTTCTTCAAATGTAATACAGGGCGATAATATTTGGTGGCAACAATTCAAAAAGCGAAACGGACATTCAGAGTGATTCGACGCGAAATCGCAAAACGAAAACAATATCCTTCAGGGAAAAAGCCCCTTTGGACTAAAAATTAATCAAGTCGTTAAACAATGTAATACATTTTTTAAGTATTCCGAATACTTGATAGTAAAGTCTTGTACCGCATTTAAGTGTTTACTTAATTTATTTAAGTGTTTCTGATTTATAGTTCAGACACACAGAATTTTCATAAGTTTATCAATTTATAAGTATGAATAGTTCGCTAATTTAGGCAGATATTTACTACGAAATGGCGATTTAAATACGTTCACGGTTAAATTGGTGAAATCAATTGGATTGCGATTAGCATGATGTTTATCACTATCATTGTTCATGAAAGGTGTTTGCCCATTTGCTGAGCTCAGAGCAACTATTATTTCTGCTAACGATGCTGATTTTAATCTGTCTGTGCTGATACAAACAAATTCCTATACCACTAACCGCAAATACGTATTTGTAACTGACAGAATTTCGCGCGGTATTGACAGCAAACCTACTTTATTTCATTGCGTTTCGTAAACAATTGCGCTTATTGATTCTGATTGCATTTTCATTACCAAATGATGAATACCAATGATTGTAAATCAATGATTCTGCCCGTTCTGCATCGAGAAAAATCTATAGGCCTATTGCATTTGCTTACTTAGTTTTACAATCTGATAATGGTCAGGAAAGCTCCAAATATTTTTATTATTATTCTATTGAAATTAGGTTAACTAAAAGGCATGATATGAGGTGTTCAGTGATGATTAGTATCAGAGGTGCTATTAGTCTCGATCCTCACTTTTATGTCCATATCACTTTTCAAATGAAAGGATGTTGCCACCAAATGTTATCGCCATGTATTATTCATTTAAGAGAGATAATACAGCTAATAAAAAATATGTGGCATCACTTAACACTCTATCGAGAATTCTAAACATATGTTGTTATTAAATATTTTGTGATAGTGCTGTATTATGAGGCGTAAAAGCAGAAAGTGATGATTTATAATAAAGTTAAAAAGGAAAAAAAAGCACTTTGTGTTTAGCCTGAGTGAGTCTGAGAGCAGACTGGTAAACTGTGAGCTCAGCGAGAGCATAAAAAAACTTGACAAATCATCTGGACGCTAAAATTCGATTTCCTTCAGATTTTCATTTTTTTTTTCATTTCTTTTTTCTTTGTTTTGTTTTGTTATTAAATAATAATTAGTTTATAATTACGATTGCTCAAAATTAAATATTATTTCAAGATTTAATTAACAGCTTAAAAATTATTTAATATGTCTGCTATTAAACTGAACACGTGCATTTCTGGTTTTCAGTATCTTACAATATTTTCACAAATTTCTTATAAATGAGACCTTAATGTTAAACCCTGTCAAACGTTTTGGAAGAGAAAAATCCGTTCTTTTAGCTGGACATACTTTCAGATGTCATCATTTTCTCTTGACATAATGATGTTTAGGCGAAGTTCTTGCGGTTTTGTTTTCGTTGAATAACGCGCATGAGTGACACGGAAGCGTGAAAATTATCGTTTGTTTTCTTTGAAACGAAAAACTTTAGCTGCAGCGTCTGCAGGTGGCTTCCTGTTTCATGGAATAATAAAATTATAAAATCTTCGAAAGATGCTGTCACTATCAGAAGCAATCTTAAGCGCTTAGATTATATAAATAGCTGAATGAATTTAGTGCAAAACCAAAACACGACGATCTCGATCCAACTGCAAATGCATTATGTGCTAGTAAATATATTATTATTACTGCAATTTTGTTACATTCTGTTTCTTTCACATTGCAGAAAATATTCCTTTTGCAAATATTATGTTTTTTTCCATGTTAACGCCCATGTTATTCTCATATATCTGTTGCCTTTAATGAAAAAAAGTGCATTCAGTACTATCGCTGAATTTAATACACGTTAATACACATGTATAAGAAAAAAAACTTCCTTCTCTGATAGACACTATTTTCATGCAAAAGTATAAAAGAGGTTACGCATTAAAAATGGGCAATAGTCATAAAGCAATATTATTCAGTTTAAAATACGTTTCTCTATTTCTCTGTTTCAAATCTATATTAGTCTAACTTCAAAAATAAATTTTACTTTCTCAGACTGATTACAAATATTGTGAATTTATTGGGTACTTGCGTAATGTTAGCTCTCAACGTCGTTTTTGCTATTTCCGATATCTGACTTGTCTCATGCTTTCACAGATTGCATCATCAGAGAACGGATATATAATGAACATGAAATAATTAATTAATAATCACAACACCTTTACTATGAAGGGTTTTAAATTAAAATTACATTCATCAAAAATCTGTACAATTATTATTAATGCACATTTACGGAGTTAGCACACGAAGAAATAACGTTTTTTCTTTCTAGGAAAAAGAAATCACTACATTTTTCATATTAAAATTCACGACACTACAGTGTTGTAAGAAGAGTAATCTTTTAGCAACAAATATACAACGCACGTAATAATCTTTTCAGTACTGTTATTAAAATGTAAACAAACGGTATGGAGGTGTACCCTCGAGCCCAAACAAAGCGTTTTTAAGCGTAATGGAAATGACGTTATCGGAAGCCATATCCAATCAGGAGGAGCGATTTTCCCCTATGTGCGTGGCAAGGTACAGAATGCTTATATGCGTCTGCGACGGCATACTAGGGAAACAAATTAGCCGTACATTGTTTGGATAAACATGAATGTTCTTAATGTTTATGTCTTGAAGGTGACTTTGCGTGAGGAGTAAAAGGCACCTATGCATTTCTTCAAAAATTAATATGCTGCTGCTCATTGGAGCACCTGGAAACGTGTTCCTAACAAAAAATATGAAGGAAGGTTGCTCGCTCTGATTTAAATATATTCATTCGCCAGTGATCAAGTGACTAAGGGTGAGAAACTTGTGCGTAGCTAGAACAGAATATTTGTATGTGGTTTTTCAGTTAATTAATGCCAATACGAGTCAGTTTCTCTTATAACGCTCTCCATTAGCCGTAAACAATCGTTAGACCGCTTTGCATAATAGCAGTAGATCAACCACCCAGTGAGATAACCTAAATACCGAACGTTTTTAATTCATTCTTTGTCCAAGCAACGTAAAAAATAGCACAAATTAGATACCACCGCAAACACGTATGAAACCCTCATAACATATATGATTCACACATAGAAATTACACGCGACAGAAGAGTGAATTATAATTTAAATGCAGAGAAAAGGAAACCATGTATAAAGCTAGCATTCTGGATTCTGTTTTGTGCCAAATAAGCTTGCGACGATTTATTTATTTATTTTGACTAACAGTTAATTTTGAGTTAAAGCAACTTTCCTGTTGCTCTCAATTTCATCCACGCTTTTCATGGTAGAATGTAAAGGACATAGCGCGCGTTTATTCAGATTAAGGAAGAAAGAAGTGCTATTTAAGCGAAGGTTTCACATGTTGACTTTTGAGCGTGTACTTCCTACTTGAGGCCACGTTTTTACCGTGATTAAATAGCGATTTGATTAAGTGGCGTTTAGTTCTTCTAGCCATTAGACTTGTCTCGCCGGCTTTTACGAGCCAGAGCCTTTCTGCGTGTTTACTTTATCCTGTGAGCCGTTAAGCTAGTCTAAATTACATTTAAAGTTCAACATTACTTGTTTTCAGTTAACAAGTGGGGTTGACTTTTAATTCTTTGTGATCGAATAAAAGGGCTATTTACACCATTTTTCTGACTTTGTCTGTCTACAGTTAAAGACAAGAGGATAATTCCTCTGCAGTCTTTCTAGAGCTCGTTTGTATACGTTACCCAAGCAAACAAGATTCTATAAGCTGCTTATTAAATTTTGTCTGAAATATAATAAATTTTTTGCATGGCTTTCTCTTACTGACATACTTACCACAACTTAGTAAATAGGCTTTAAAAGATTCGACTTCATTTATTAGGATTTATTCCTGATATCTGAGTTTCTCTCTAAGTTTTGTATTCTTGACAAAATATAAAACAAAATAATAAATTAGGGGTTGAACAGGATAATCCGAGTTATTATCAAAAATTCTAATAATATTAAAATTCTTTGTAATCATGCATTGAAAACAAATTCAGTACCTTACGACTAGTATATGCTATATTGCCTCAAGCTGAATAAAAATTCTGGGAAAAATAAATGTAATAAAAGTGTACATACAGAAAAAAAGTTCAAGGAAGAAGACAGTTCAGGACTGAGGTAAATACTCCTAAACTGCCTTTTACACCTAACACCAAGTTACATTTCGAATTCTTGAAAGAATTCAGAAGATTCGCTGCCTTTAGATGAAGATAACTTTCTAAGCTCATTAAAGGAATCTCCAACACAAAGTTAAAATGCCCATCTTTTTGGCACTTAGGATATCGTTTCCCATATGAGCGAAAAACCCTTCCTCTTAACCACGTGGTGAAGAAGCCCATATGAGGATTGTATTTGTAGAAACTTACTGCTGTCTATCAAATTTAGAAGCACGACCATAAGAAAACTACACGCACCCAACAAAAACTCTTTCTTGTAAGAATTAACACCATTTTAAGATGATATTTTGCGTCTTTCACACAAAGGAAAATTTTAATGTTTTTGATGAACATCCCACTGCTTATTATTGTAACTGACTTACTACCTGCGATGGAGTAGAGGGGACTAATTCCCGGAGCTTCAAAATAGCATAAATTCTCATATACGAGGAGTGACCGAACTTCATTCTAGTAATAACTATTAAAGAATTAATTAGGGAAATTTCGAGAGCTGCAGCTAGATTTTTCAAAAGCCACAAGTCCATATTTGCATCATTTTAAAAGTATTTTAATAGGATTTCAAATGGAAAGAAACTTTTCATAACTTAGTGAAAAGAAATGAAATAAATTGTTTTGTTTTATATATTGAGTACTTTTAGTTTACTATATTTCACACCTACATCTTATTTGTACAAAGCCGCATGCACCTCACGAGAGCCTCCCTGGTATACACTTTTGCCTTTGATGCGGGTATCAAATGTCATTTCCAGACGTTCTTACTTCTTCAAACGTATGCGAAATTGATAAATGTAAAGGTAAAAAACATTTGTTTTCACCTAAAAGTTTCCACAATGAAAGGAAAAGTTTAAATAACTTTTAGCATTGTTTTAGGATCAGAACGTTGTTACGCATTAAAAATACCCCTGGAATATTTTCAAAGCTAGTGTTCTGTTAGAATGACTGACATAAAGCAAACATTTTTGGGGAGGGAGGGTGCATATTGCCATTTTTCCAAACAAGATTCGAGAAACGAGATCCGACAAGAAAACGATTCCAAACAAGAGCAACTCTTATCCAGAGATCTGATCCAGGGCATCTTAATATTACAACATTCTGTATCGCATAACTGCCCAAATACACTCGCCACATGACCGCATTGTCTCTCCAAAAAATGGGTGCCACAGCAATAGAAAAATCGATATCTAAAAGTGCTGTGAAGTGAAGGCTAACTACTAAACCCTTCTATACTTTGTTCTCACCAGTCTCTTCCTCTGAGAGCTAAAGGAAAAGGAATAAAATGGTGCTGTCAGCAATTTTGAAAAAAATGTGTGTTCCAATTCAACGATTCCTAAACTGTGGTCCGTGGATTCCTAGAATTAAACACTGAATATTTAACAATCTGGAAAATATAAAAAAACAATCTAATAACATGAAATCAATCTAATAACATTGTTGAACACCACTCCTTTCAGTCGAGGCAATGCGTTGGCAAAAGCCGAATTTAATTTGTAGTATTACATCGACCAGAGTACACGCTGATGGGAGTATTATGACGGAGAAAATTTATCGGAATCAGCTCCCCGAAACTTCCTCAGATTCTAAGCGCGTATAGTGAGTGCATCCAGACTGACTGATAACGTTCAGCTGCGAACATCGTACAGAAGAGTGATATGGCTAGATCATTGAAAAGGCACTTCCTCTTGGGCAAGTTCCATGTTTTTATCTGATCGTGGTTCCCAGAGGAGAAAAAAGGATCCAGAATTTACTCCGAGGGATCCAGAATTTACTCCGATCCTTATAGCGGCTCTGGTGGAGTTTAAGAGTAAGACACTGCTTGCATACAATGGACAAGTAACAGAAGACGGAGACACCAGCACTTTGCAATTCTTCTTTGATTGTTAGGCGGGTACAGTCCCACTTTTCCCGCTATTTTAGAATCTACTACACGCTGTGGTTTGACGAAGGAGTATTAGTAGATGCAATATTGAAAAAAAAACTGTGTATTGCTATGGGGATGCATTGTGCAACTGCGTAGAAGGAGGAATTATGTAACACCACACAGATCCAGCCCGTGTGCTACCAGAATGTCCAGGATTTATTGATCTTTGTGATGAGTACCGTTTGTTTGATGATATAGCGTTGCTACGGAATTTTATCATCTGTACCGGTCAGAAATCTGAGGTAGTGGCTGGATGTCAGTGGACAGCTCGTCAAATAATGTTTGTATGCAGCGCAGTTTTGGACATCAGTGCTAAAATTGTTGGGGATACTGTTGGGAAAATTATCTCTGCTCGTTAAAATCCCCATGAATTACCACTAAAGCTTCATTTTTGCAAAAATAGCAGTTATTTTCCTGTGCTTCCTTAAATCACTTGATTGAAAAGAAGGAACTTTGATGCTGTTGAGAGCGAACGAGTTCGTAAAAAGCACAAGTCCGATAATAGGTTAATAAAATGTATTTGTATCAAAGGAAATATTTCAGAATTCTGGAAGTTTTCACAGAATATATTCGTACAAGTGTTCAGAGTACCACACAGTATAATCATTAGTTACACTTCAAACTACTAAGAGCGTTAAAGACAACTCAATGCAAAGCTCATCTAAAGAGAAAGCTAATCCGATCTCACTCTGAACTCGCAGCAATAACAACAGCAGCTAATTAAACAACTGGAGAGCAGATGCTTTCTCTTCGGCCTTAAATAGTTGTCAACCGGCCACGAGATATTTCTAATACTTTCTTCTTCTCGAAATTACTGAAAAGCAATAACAGGAGGGAATTGCGGCTACAGCTAACACAGTGGTCAATTACATTTATTTAATTTCAATAATTTACGATGACACTGGGACCGGACCAAAATGTCGCCAAATTAAGTAAATCAACTTACAACAACTTTACAGAATAGATGTTGGTAACATGTAATTGCTAAATATTAACGCAAATTAGTTCAAACTTGTATACATAATATTAATGCGGTTACTGTGCACCGATTATCGAAATTGCTCAATTAATATTCGAATAGATCGTACACGCATGAATATTTCACTAAGCAGTTGTTGGGATGGAGTATCGAATCAAGAATCCCAAGTACGAAAGTATTTTGTGTATCCTAAGTTTTTTGTGTCTATAAAATGTCGCCAAATAATCGCCAAGCGCCAAATGGTCGCCAAATTTTGCGCCTAATGGTCGTCAAGTTATAAAACATCACCAAATGGTTGCCAAGGCGACATTTTATAGACACAAGTCTCCAAACCGTTATCAGCTTGGCGATGTTTCGCCAAATTACCGAGATACTCAATGTTAAATTCACTTGCCCCTGTATTCTTACTTTTCCAGCATAGCTTTCTCTTAAAATTTGTCTATATTACACAGAAAAATAGAACAATTTTGCTAATAATTCTACTAAAATTAGGTATCTAAGAACAAAATTCGTAACAATATATTGTTACGAATTTTGTTCTACGAAGCCTCTTTGGAAATCATGGACGTTCGCATCCTATATTAAGGCATATTTGTTTTCCCTGAAAATATTTCCCAATCGTGTTGTGAAATTAACATTTAAAAATTAAAAATTCACACTAATAAAATTTTTTACTTTTACGATTATGCTAATTAATAAATAACTTATTAGACTACTTCCCGATATCAATCCGTGTGTAAATTTTTTTCTTTTTTCAGAATTTCTCTTAGTTGCTTAAATTTAAGATAACAGCGTCAGCTATTTTATTAAAAATGGATTTCGAAACATTATTATTTTTCAGTACTTAGGATTCTTGATTCGATACTCCAGTCCAACAACTGCTTAGTGAAATATTCATGCGTGTACGATCTATTTGAATATTAATTGAGCAATTTCGATAATCGGTGCGAAGTAACTTCATTAATATTACGTATACAAGTTTGGACTAATTTGTGCTAATATTTAGCAATTACATGTTACCAACTTCTCTAAAGTTATTGTACGTTGATTTGCTTATTCGAGCACAAGCATTAAACGTTGATTTGCTTATTCGAGCACAAGCATTAATGTTGGTGAAAAACATTTCAGCTTCAAAAAGTAAACATGGGGAATGTCATATCAGTTGGATTGACCGGGAAGAACTGAATTGCATCTTAACATCCTCTCTTTTTTCGAGTTAATTTCGAAATTTCTGAAAGGGAGAAAAGTGCTGAATCAAGAAGTCTGTGAGTAACAGATAAGATAAAACATTAACTTCATTACGTTGATATTCTGCTGATGTTTATGTCATGTATCAAAATATGCTAAGTCAGTGAGATTACATTGATTCTAAATCTGTCAGATTATAAAAAATTCTGATTTATGAAAGGGTAATTTAACGGTTAAAGTTTGTTTCAAAGGTACTTAAACTTTAGGATTAAACAAAGCTGTCACATCCTTTGCTTGATAAGAAAGAACTTGCTTCGACTTTATTTATTGTTAACACAACTAAGGCATTAAAGTGATAGTAAGAAAATATTTCTTGGTACGAGAAAAATCGATAATAATAAATACAAAATATCTGGTTGTCTGCAAAGTTACGACACATTTCTTCTGTGTTCTTTAAAAGTCTTGTATTTGAATAAAAAACAATGAGAAGTCAATAGTATACTGTCCGTTTTGTTCCACAACTGTTTCCTTTTCATGAGCTTCCTAATTCCTCCTTCACAAAAGAACCTAGCTTTATCAGCAAAAAAGCTGAACAAGGTGCTGATTTACGGCCTCATCTGAGCTGAATCTTGAAAGAACCTTGAAGGAATTTTGAAGAGAGCGAAACCAGTGAAAATCTGAAGGTACAAGATCAGGCGAGTATAATACGCGTGGCAACACTTTTCGTCCAATCTCCAAAAATTTATTTTAGGGAATCAGACTTATATATAGTCTCGCGTTATCGGTATGGAACGCAGTTCCTATACGATTAATGAGCTCTGAAAGTTTCTGGAAGGTGGACTCGTCTAAATGTCTACTTGACGGCAGCAGACATTCGAAATGATTTGTTGGCTCGTTGGTAGGAGCTTGGAAACAAGACCGCACACAAGTTTGATCACATGACAAAAATTATTCGAGTCTGGAGGAAAAGTGTTGCCAAGCGTATCACAATCGCTTGATGTTGTGCTCTCAGATTTTTCACTTGTTTCGTTTTCTTGAAAATTTTTTTCAAGACATAGCGTTCAGTTGAGATGAGGCCATAAATCAGAACCTTGTTCAGTTTTTCGCGGATATAACTAGGTTTTCTTCTGTGAATGAAGAATTACGAGGCTCATTAAAAGAAAACAAAAATTATCAAACGAAACGATCTTTATTCTTTATACAAATAAAGGACCTTTGAAGAACATAGAAAAACTTGTGTTTCATTGTACAGACATTAGGTATTTTTTTAAAGCAGGAGAAATTTTCTCGAACCACGAACTGCAGCCACGAACCACGGCAAAGAGAATTATATTTAAATGTAAATAAATAACCAAGGTATTACAATCGTAGGTAGAAGACGTTTAAGTTAAAATTTTCTTAACTAATTTTTACAATCATTCAATATCATATGACGTATAAAAATAATTTTACGGGATGTTTTAATATTATCAATCTGCAGAGATTTTTAAGTAGTTGAAAATTCCCAAATGAGACAAAATAATGATAAAAAAATTCAAAGCTATTTTTTTCGCAGATGAATGCAAGATCAAATTTAATTGCATCAGGAAGAATATTTGTTATCTGTGGATGAAGAACGCCAGCTTGTCATCGCGAACGTTAGCTTCTCATCGCTCCAAAATCGCGAAGTTATCGATCATTTTTAATGTTATAGCTCTAGTTTCAGAAACAGAAATGTGACCATCACAAAATTGCACTCTTCGGCGAAGCAGATTATAGCGGAGATTAAAAGTAAGGGCTTTTATTTATCTCTTGCAACTTCTGTTCCCAAAGCAAGAAACTTGTATCACTGCTTTATTTGGATTCGATTTAAACAATCTTCTTTTTTATAAATAACTATCATGTACTACAAAATAGCCATTTTAAAACCACGAAAACGCTCACGCAGCCAGCCCGTCCGCTGAGATTCGAACCGGAACCGAACTAGTACTAATCAGCGACTTTACCGCTCGGCAGCTAGTGGAAATAAAGTCTCTTCATATGCCCTAACATAATATATTCTAAGAAACGATGGTAATATGTTTGTATCACGAGCATAATATGTTTTCTGCTTAATTTCTTGGTTGATTTTGTTTTCCATTTTTTTGCAACTTGAAGTTTTAATAATTCTCCTGATGTAAGAATAATTGTTTTTGTTCTTCCACTCAGAAGTTGTTGAAATAGTGATCTTAACATCTCATTAATGGGAGTGTTTCTATGAGGTAACAGTGATCTGCATGATCTGCTCGAGTTTTTTTCAGCAATTTCTTCTCGATTTATGTTGAACGCTCTGCTAATCCGTTCGACTGCAGATGATATGGACTGCTCGTTTATTTTTTGGCAAATTTCTTCAAATTCTTTACTTGCAAATTTAGGTCGATGATTAGATACCAATTATCAGTGGTATGCTGTATCTTGCAAAATGTGATTTCATGTAATAGATCACTCTTTGACTTCGAATATCCGGTAATTTGGAGATTTGGAATAATAATCTACAATTAATAACTTTGTTAATCTCAAATGAAAGCTTTACACAAGGACTACTAGCTTTACACTAGGGTAAATTAGGAACATCATTTACGGTATAATAGGTTCGTTTATGTTTTAGTTCTGATATTCATTACATTTACATATAGGACATTTTTAAATTTTATCTTCTATCTGCTTGTTGGTAAGTGGCCAAAACAAAACAGGCCTGAGCTCTTTTTTTTACATTTTTCTGTACCAAAATGATCCTTGTTTATTAAATTCTTTTTTTTTTCATAGATAAAGGGATAATTACCCTTCCTTCTTTGAAAAAACTAAGTCATTTTCTGTTGTCAAGTCCTCTCTATAATCCCAAACTACACTGACTTAAGGTTCTGGCTGATGTTTCGTTTTTGACCAACCTCCTAGAACATATTTCTTTAAACACTCTAGTGTAGCATCACATTCACTTTCTTTCTGTAGTTCCAAATTTTGCCATCAGATGCTGGTATTAACCTTCAAATTTCTATACTGTCATCATTATGTTCTTCTGCTGTATTCGAATATGCTCTATTTAAAGTGTCTGCTATTTGGAAGTCTTTCCCCTTTTTGTAATGTACACTGCTCAAAAAAAGAAAAAAAAGGGGGGGAGGACAGTTCTTTTTCTCCCGTTCTACTGGGCTGATTGTCGAAATTCAAACTGCATTTTTCGTGTCTTGAAAGCGCGACTTAGCATATATATTAGATTTATATATAACATTGTTATAATATAGGTACTTTGACACAAAATCGGTCTTTTTCTGAAATGACATGCCATTTTTTTTTTCATATTTCGCTTCTATGACTCAAATTATGCCTAAATATTGAATTTTCTAAAATTTGGTACGAAATTTACGGAGAAATATAAAACTTTATATTGGCGCATTTTTGTTCAGTTTGCGCAAAGAATAATTCACTTAGCGAACTTTTTAATTTATAGCAACCTATTTTCCTTTAATTTTTTTTTCATTGTACACGAGCGGAAAAAAGATCATGTTCATTACTTTCAAGTAATTTTAACGAAGTGCGTGAACCACATTTGGCGTTATTATCGCTTGTAACGAATATGCCAGATTTCGAAACGCGCCAATATGTAAATTCACGTATACAAAACTCTTATTTTTTGCAGGTGTGCCTAGAAATACATCTACTTTAAGACGATGTTAAAAATTTTATAGCTTATAATACAAAATCTTTTTCGAAAAATTTATAAAAAATATTTAATAATAAATCAAAAAACGGGCTAATTTTATTTGGAATGAACCTAAATTTCGAAATATAAAAGGAGCAATCAAATAAGTTTAATAAAAAAAGAGATATTAATAAATATATACCAAATGCAATTAACACTGAGGAGCTAAAGTCTTGAGAGTTAATTTTTTAAAAAACTACACTTGCGATTTTTACAAAACTTGGTAGTTTGGCATAATTTGAGTTGTAGAATCGAAATATGGAAAAAACGGTTGCATGCCATATCAGAAAAAGTCCAATTTTGGAATACGATTCCAGCGTGCTGACCATTACACGACGAAGGCTTGAGAAGAAGGCGGGAGAAATGTCTAAGAGGTTAAAAAACAATTTGTACAATTAAAATTAAGGTTTCTACGTCAAAACAAGCAATTCAGGCAACGGATAAGAAGATCAAAGTTTTTATTTACAAAACTGAGAATTAACTATTCATCCTACTGGCAAAACGACAATGAAGTTGGTACACTATCTGACTTAATTCATTGTTGTTCTAAGAGTTTCAAATTTAAACAAATGCCTGTCTCGTTAGGCCTAGCCCCACGTCAATTTTTAAATTGTTGATAATTCTACAACTATTGCAAAAAAGGCATAAAAAACCTTATGTATACAAAGTCTGTCCCGAAAGTAATACGCCTATTTTTTTAAGAAATTTATTGGACCGATTCGTACAATTACTCAAAATTCTTCGAAATACATCCCTCCTGTTTTAACACGCTTGTTCCAAAATGATTTCCATGATTTATATGTGTCCTGGAAGTCTGTCACAGAGAGGCCCTTTAACCTTCCAAGTGGCGCAGGATTTTATATCCGTCATGAAGACCGGTATCTAAACAGCATTTATTAATTGAGTTTGTATAATTACTTCCGATGACCGGATAAAGCTGGTCATAACGCTCAGAGAGATAATAACCTCTTAGTAGCCGCCTCCAGTGTCCCCAAATGCTGTCCTTTGAGGGATTTTTTAATTTTCGGGAACAAAAAGAAGTCGGGCCGAGACAAATCAGGACTGAAGAAACGCAAAAGTCCCCGATGGGGTTTTGTCAAATTTGAAACAAGGTTTTGCGTATCACTGCTCGAGAGTTTTTCATTTTGATTTTGACCGAGCACTCACACAAGGGTTCACTGAAACAGGTATGGTAACTCTGCAGGAGCTCGAAGCCGACTGGCGCTGGTCGCGCTGTGTTCCCAAGACTCCACGTGCCCTTTCATGTTGGCGGCAACGCTGTGCGATGGGCAGCTGCGGCAGAAGAAAATGGGCGCATTACTTTTGGGATACACCTTGTAAGCATATACGTTTGATGCGGCCGATTCTAACAAGAAGGTAGGTGATCAGCTAGATGTTATAATAGTCCCATATCCAAAATTTCAACGTTCTACGGCTAATCATTTTTTAGTTATGCGACATACATACAAACGTAAGTATACACATCACGAAAAAATCCGTTCTCAATACCTTTTAAATCTATTTTATAATCAGTTTTTTGAAAACAGAGTCCTTTAATCTCTCTATGTATAGATATCACGCAAACAAATTTTTCAAATGGATATTTTTGTTGAAATATGATGCCCGAAAGTTTTCGCGATTATAATACTGCCTTATTTCGTACAAGAAAGTAAAAAGAGCAGTTATAATAATCAACTTGAAGAGAAAGTCACAAGAGTCGTATCATAAAGAATCAACAATCTCGGTTTAAATAGCAGTTTAGTCATCATGAAAGCAACTTGCTACTCTGTAAGTATCTGTTGCACAATGATTGGCTTTTCTAGAAGTCTGTCTCGTATGAAAAAGCGCTTGATATCGATGTATTTTGCGCGTGGATGAAACTAAGGATTTTTCGACAGTCTCACTGCAGCCGTGTTATCTACTTGAATTACTGTAACTTTATATGATATAGTAACATCGCTAAATAGTCGTTTTAAGCAAATTTATTCTCTTGAACTAGCTGCAATTATCTCTGCCTGAGTTATCGAAGTTAGAACCACTAACTATCTTTAGTTAATCCATGACACAGTTCTACCACTACATAAGAAATACCACTACTTCAATTGTAGATTTTTCTGTTTCTTGACATCCTTCGAATTCTGCGTCACTATAACACTCCAGTATTCTTCGTTTGTATTTATTCTTGTATCTAACACCTTTAGTAAGAGAACCTACTACGTATCTCAATACATGTTTCACTTTGATCCAATCGTCTTTCGACGGACTTTCAGGGTGCCGGGAAAGAATGCGGACACAGTAAACTCAATCTAGCATCGTACCTAACAGAAGATACATTAAAGCTTCTACAACATATCTATAAGAGAAAATTTCTCTTGCTTGCCTTCTTTTCCTTTTTCTTTTCAGTTAGACTTACTTTCAGGATAAAAGTTGACATTGAATTGCAAACTTCTGTCGCAAATTTTTGAAGAATTTTTCTTGCATAAGCTTGCTGTCTAATTTTGATACTTCCATCTTCAAGATGCTTAATTTCAAATCGAAGAAAGCGCACTGCTGGTTTAGTTGTGATTCTGAATTTCGACTTGTGTTCTTTGAAAATGTATCATATTCTTCAAATATGTTGATGTCACCAAACCATCATCTACATATAAGCACACGATTAGTTTTTGCCATTTTTGTTTCTCATATATAGGCATGGATCAGCTTCACGTGTCTTGAAACAAAGATGTAACACAAAGTCTCCAAAATATTTGTTCCAACAACGTGATGTTTGTCTCAGTCCATAGAAACTGTGTTTCAGTTGACAGACTTTGTCAAAACCATTATTTAATCCTTTATGTACCTGCATGTATATAGACCCTAAGCGTTCCTTATCAGAATTCTGGAAAGATATCAAACTGAGAAAGATGCATCTTCTCATTGGCTGCAATACTGAGAATTGAACAAACAATCCTAACTTTGTTACTGGAGTAAACATTTGATCGTAATCAACTTCCAAACGTTGGATAAATCTTTTAGCAACAAATCTAGCCTTGAATTTATTGATAGACCCAACAGGATTCTTTTTGATTTTATAATTGGGATTTTTTTAAAACCCATGTGTCATATTCCATCCGTGAGGTCATCTCAGGATCCATAACTTCTTTCCAGTTTAAACATTGTTTACAGTTGATCGGTTCTTCATAAATACAAAGCTCCTCAGAATCAGTAATAAAAGTTTCACCTATTATTATGTAATCTTCAAAAAGCCTTGGCTTTCTTAATTCAACTCTATTTCTTAGGTATCTTGGCTGTGCATTATTTTGCAAATTCTTGTTCACATATTTTCCCATTCTTGTTTTTTAAAATCTCCTTCTGGTATATTTCAAGATAGTACTTCATTATGTCCTTTTCTGAATTATCTTTTGAATTAAGAATCTTGATACTCAAATCCAGAAATTAGTCTGTCTTGATCTTGAATAGGCAACTGCACTTTTCTTCACAATCCGTGACCTCCTCATTAAATATAAAACCATGTGAATAGATTACAAAATCGAATTCTCTGATCCATAGGCGATATCTTTACTTTCCATCATACCCAATTAAATACGTTTTTGTAGCTTTACTATGCATTTTCCTTTTAGCTTTATTATCCACTTTCCATTTATTATACACCTTTACTTAGGAATGTGGGCATAACAAACAGATCCTATTATGCGAAGATGATTTATTCGAGATTACTTTTTAATTCATAACTCATAAGGGCTCATGCCTTTTACTCATGATTTACCATTTCTATTTATTACAGATATAGCAGCGTTTACTAGTTCAGCCCATACTGCTGAAGGAAAATGAGCTTCAGAATTTGAGTACTTAACGTTCTTGCCATTTCCACTATTGTACGCATAACTCATTCACTGGAGCCATTTCGCTCGGGAGTATAGGGTGTTGTTAGTCTTTGGGTTATTCCCTCAGAATGAAAAATTGCACGCATTTTGTCATTATCAAACTCGGCCCCCTCGTCATTAAAAAATTCTTTGACAGAATGTCCCAAAGTTTTAGAATGTGCAAGAATATGCTTTGATATATTTGTAACTTCAGACTTTTTATTGATAAAATTTCTTTCAAATGGCATTTTAAGGCCTTATTCTTTCTCAAGCATGCTCTTAATATGATATTCATCTTGATGACCCAACCTTGGATGATGCAATTGCAATAAAGAATTGTCTGCTCCGTCAGCAAGTGCTTTTATAATTTTCTCAGGCATAACTGGTTCAATAGCTGCCTTGTATGAAGTATCATGCACGCTGCGAGTTCCAAACAGCACAACTTGATCGTTAACTTCTAACCAACATTCTGCAGCTGTTGAGATAAATTTACTATTCCGATTTTTGTCTTAATAGCAAGTAAATAAAATAAAATAAAATAATTGATCTCAGGTACATATCAAATATCTTTCTGGTAGATTCTTTGAGTTCTGTTACCAGTAGTTGTCTTGATACAGACTGTGCCTTTCCCAAGAGAAATTAAACTTTCTTTTGCAGCAGCCTTGATGCTACAGAATCAATAAAACTTCACGACATCAATAAAATATGTGGAACAGTTCATTGCGTTTCTTGTTTTTGACCTTACATCCACTAAATCTAATTTATAAATTCAACATGATGTTAGATCTATCTCAGCTGTACAGTCTTCTTCGTGAATGCACATCAGTTTTACGCTGTCGGTATTTTCTCCAACGATTTTTGTTAACCTAGCTTGGGTAATCTTCTATCAGCATTTCACTGTTTTCACGTATTTACCCAGTGTCCTTTATGCTTGCAATAATTGAAAATATCTTCTTTTCTTCTGAATTTGTCTTTTTTTATTGTTTTTTGTTAATCTGAATTTTGAGGTTACTAATGCCACTTATTCACTTGTTGCCTTTTCTCATGACTTTTAAATTCTTTTAATGAAAGCAAACCTGTACCGTTAACTCACCAACTGTTCGCTTGTTTACACCCAAGAATAACTACCGTTAAAAGGAAACTTTATTACGAGCTCCATTAAATATGACGTCCTCTCTTGAACGAGAAATAATTTTAGGATCTTTTAATGACTAGTTTTAGTTTTTTTTTTTTTTTTTTTTTTTTTTTTTTTTTTTTTTTTTTTTTTTTGCGGCAATGTTATCTGTATCCCATGAATTTGTTTCTGAGTTGTAGCTTTCGTTTGTTTTAAGATGTAAAGATAAATAAATTTGAATTTAAGTAGT
>KK114577.1:98663-117779 GCA_000611955.2 Stegodyphus mimosarum
CTTAAAATACCAGTAACGTATTTTGAAAATTGTTAAATATGTGCAATATAGAAATTACCAAACCAGTGCAATAGAGATAATGAAATTTATAAAAGAAAAATTTAAAGAGTAAATTCTAAGGATGTTGAGTTGATGCTAATTTAGTGCAATACTATGTTATGTGTTGATAATCATCCAGTAGCTTGTTATAGAAAAAATATAGTTATATTTAAAATATTATTTTTATGAATGATTTAATAGATCAATATGATTGTAAAAGTCAGTTTCGTTGTTAATGTGTAAGAATTTTGATATTCACTCTCCAGGGAGTTGAGGTTTAAATTTAATACTTTAATTGATGCGATTTTTCGTACCAGCTCAAATTGAAAATAAAATTCTAAAGTTACCTTAAAATTCAAAAATGTTTGTGTTTATGTATTAGTTGCATGATTTTATTTTTTGAGCAATTATAATTATCACTAGCATCTACTCTCGTTGAGTTATTCGGTTTCATTTACAATTCACAACGCAAATGTATTTCGTGGTGTCTTTTTTAAAGTACCACAAAATAAACGAAATTAAGCAATGAAGAATCTGCATAAATGTGTGTATGTTTCTCGCATTGTGATAAAAAAGTACCTAGAGGCATCAAATTTTGAATAATGTAATCCTCCTCCGAATATGGCCATCTGCAAGCCCAAACTTAGAATATGGAATTTGTTTTAGTATCGATTTCATATTTTGTAACACTTTAACGAATTTTTGATAAAGAAAATTACCGATTTCAAAATGAGCAATGGCAACACTGTGTGAAAAAAAAAACATTTTTATCTCCGGCGCACGTGACTGTGTATCGGAAATTCTAAAGATATGCTCACTTTAAAATTATTTTGAGATACTGCTGTTGAACTGAATTTTATGGTTCACGTACGAAGAACATGATATTCAATAAATAAAGGCTGGCGTATTTTTCAATTAATTCCTATTCAATAAATTCATATTCGAAGAACATGATATTCAGTAAATAAAGGCTGGCGTATTATTCAATAAATAATGGCAACACTGTGCGAAAAAAAACATTTTTATCTCCGGTGCACGTGACTGTGTATCGGAAATTCTAAAGATATGCTCACTTTAAAATTATTTTGAGATACTGCTGTTGAACTGAATTTTATGGTTCACGTACGAAGAACATGATATTCAATAAATAAAGGTAACACAGAAAACATTAAAAAAAAAAGAAAGCCTCCCCCTCCCCCCCCAAAAAAACTGAAAGAATTCAGGTTTTAACGCTACACTTATGCTGCCGCTGAACACCGTAAACTACTAATATACTTTTGGACTTACTCCTGCTAACACACTTTTTTGTAGGGGGGAGGTCCTTTTAGCTTTATTTTTAAGAATCTCTTTCTTGGCACTTACGCCACATAAAATTTAAGAGCAAACTCGCAAAATGTTTAGAAACAGCAGATCTTTAGATTTCCTCATGGAGCACGAAGGGATTGCAACGAATTTTTTTTATATTCGCTTTATTATTTCTTTAAAAACTAAACGTTCGAGCAACAAACAGACCAAAAGAGTTAACAAGAAAAAGGGAAAAAAAGTATAATGATTTCAATGAGCGCAGGCAGTGTCATTTCATAAAAAAAATTAATGTTTCTAATTCGGTATCCCATCATTGAAATGCATTTTTACTTTCTTGTATGAAGTAAAAAGGAAGTATTGTAATCGTGAAAAATTTCGGGTATCATATTTCAACGAAAATATTCGTTTTGACCACTATCGAATGCAATTTAAAGATGTTTTTGCGTAATATCTAAACGTAAGGACAGAATAAAGGACTCTTTTTTCCCCAAAAAAATTATAAAACTGATTTAAAATGGATTCTGAAGAGATTTTTTCGTGGCGTCTGTGCGTACGTACGTGCGTATCTCGTATAACTCTGTAACGGCATAAAATATAAATAATTACTTTGAAAGTAACACACAATATTTTATGATCGTTTTTGGCAACAGTTTTTATCTTTAGAATTCGATTTGTTTTATTAAAAATAGCAGATGAGATTTTTCCGACTACGGAGCTGGTGAATAAAAATTATATTTGATGTTGATATGGAAATCTTTTTATTTTATAGTAAGATTTTATTTGCATTGTATTACATGGTACTAACTGAAGATCCATAATAGGCGTACAATTTATAATTGTTATATTTGGTGACCCAGACGTGATTTGAACGCGCAACCTTCTGATATGGCTCCAACTCCAAATTTTGTACACAATGCACCTACGCCGATTGAAATTCAAACCAAAATAACTGTGGCTTAACCTAAAATCAAATCAGCTTTAAGACAATCTCGAACTGGTAGAATTCTTAAGACACCATTGCGATTCAAAAACTGATATTTTATTTATACATGAATGTTGTTATTAATTTGATGATGAGCACTATTACTTCTTCCAGTCTTTAACGTAACGTTCGTTACTGGAAGGGGAGTGAATGTAACGGCATAAAATATGAATAATTAGTTTGAAAGTAGCTCACAATATTTTAATACTCATAATACTTTAATAAAAAATATCAAAAAGAAAGAAAATCTGAAAGATTTCAGATTTTAAATTACGTCCAAAGGCGCGTTTTTTTAACGTTTCGTGTGCTACCTTTTTCTTATTAAATATCATGTACTACGTACTCAAACCATAAAATTCAGTTCAAAATCAATATCGCAAAATCATTTTAAAATGAACATATCTTTAGAATTTCCGTAAGTCTCGTGCGCTAGAGATAAAAATGTTTTTTTTTTTTTTCCGTGTGTTGCCATTGCTCGCTTTGAAATCATTTAGTTTGTTAATCAGAAATTCGTTGAAATGTTACAAAACATAAAATCGATAATAAAGCAAATTTCAAATTCAAAATTAGGGCTTCCAGATGCCCATATTCGCAGTAGGATTACGTCATTCAAAATTCGATGGCTCTAGGTTTTATCACAATGCGAGAAACATGCATACATTTATGCAGATTTTTCATTTTTTAAAATTTAATGCAGAGCGATAACATTTAGTGGCAACAATTTGAAAAGTGATACGCCGTTTTTGTGTTTCCGACGCAAAATCGCAAAACGAAAGTAATAGTCCTTCGGGACTAAATCCCTTTGAACTAAAAACACCCCTTTGGGCGTAATGTAAATTCTGAAAGCTTTTATATTTTTTCCTTCTTTTTTAGAACAAACATGATTTAAATGAATGATCTTGTTTGGATAAGACATGTAAAATCTTACGATTGAGTAGCATGTTATGTAACTCACATGCATTTTAAAATTCAAGTCCTGAATTTCACTCACTCCATAAATTTGTAAATATGGAAAGATGAGTTGGGAAATTATCATTCTCATTCCGCTTGAATCGAAAAAACTGCATGTATATATTATACATATATGTAATTTTAATAATAATAATAAGCTTAATAATAATTAATGATAATCCGAAGATACTTCAAATAACTTATGTAATTCCAGCTATACATCTCTAGCGGTCTAAAATCTTTTAACTTTTTAAAAGTTTCGTCTGTCATACGATTCGTTAATATCATCAAAGAACTTATATTAGAGTTTTGAAACTTCTGAACAACTTCATTGTATTTCTGTTGTTAAGCAACCGAAACTTCCACTGAAAGATTTTCTGGTTTCACTTAAGTTCCTTCCACAGTTTCTAAAGCACCAAAATCACAGTTTAAAATAAATTTCCTCCTGTATTGGCATATAAGCCACTTGCTTTCGCGTGCTAAAGGCTTTACTTGGATCTTAGGTAATTTTATCCTTTAATTCTTAAATCACTTTCGATTGCCCTGACGAAAACGGAACACTTACTGGATTAGGCTTAATGAATCCCTTCCCATTATTCGAGAAAACATGAATTAAAAACACTTGACGCAGTGTGGGAACTTGTTTGATCCTTAACCTAAGAAGGTGTTTCTAGAACTAAAACAGATAACAAATAGCAGAACAAAATGGCTGCACTGGTGCATGATTTACAGCTACGAACAAAGCCTCTTGGTTTTGAATCCAGAATAGCAGAGATTTGACAGACAGAACTTTGGTAATACTTAAAAATGCATGCATCGTGTAACTTTATGTTTTATTTCATGCGGTAAAATCTCAGAATACGCTGCATAAACAAAGTTGCAAAGGCGGAGATGTGTGACGTCCATAAATGGGTGGGACTAAGCTTGTGACGTCACAATGTATTCTCGCAGTTACACTACGCATACTTTCTATTTTCTCCTAAAAATAACAATAATGAATTGTTTAATACTGTAAGTTAACTTTAAATTTACATTTCCAACAGTTTAGCTTAGGCATTACTGAAAATAAGTGTAATAAATTGTTTATATTTAAAATTACCATGATACAGTAAGTAAATTCTACCAATTATTAAAACGGTAAACAACGTCGCAGTCCCTAATACTAGTATTTCATACAGCATCACCGTGATTATGCTTTAACAATTATACATGTTTATGCTTTAAGATTTATACATTTTTATGCTTTAAGATTTATACATTTTTTATGCTTTAACATTATATGCATTTTTACGCTTTATTTATACATTTTTATGCATTTAAGATTTTTAAGCTTTAACATTTATACAAATAAAAAAAGATTTTTTCAAGTTTAAATTCATATTGTGGAACGTTTTAATTTTATCGTTTTTACAAATTACCTTATTGCTAAGTAAGGACACAATCCCTTACATACCAGTAAGTAGGCAATCTGCATTATTTTCTAAAAATTTTAAACTTTACATTAATAAAAAAGAAAAATATTTTTCATTGCGTATGAACATCATACACAGCTCTTATATCACTGCTTCTTAAATTCCTAAATCACGTCATATTCTCTGTAGTCATACTAGAATTCTACACATTAATAAATAAAAAAATCTAATTTCCCACAATGAAAGAAAATAACATAAGAAAATAAATACAACAAATCTGGAACACTAAGCAATTGCTTCACACACACACATATTATCAATGAACTCATATTATCAAGAGCAATTACGATAGCAAACGCTACGTATTAAAATAATGAGGAAAAAGTTACTTACAGAGTCAACGTTTACAGTTTTGCTACTGTTGAGTAGATCGTCGGACTATCGATATTTATGTAAGTTGGAAAGCATTATCAATATATACAAATCAAACAATTAAAAATACAATTTAAATTAAAAAGATTTTAAAATAGAATTTACCATTAAAAAACAACACATGTTTAAAATACACTAATGATATATTAAACATTTCACATAAAATACGTTACGGCATCACACACAACCTCGCTTTCACCATGGGCACAATGATCTCGCTCGAAAAACATCAAAGAATTACCCAAACTCGGTGTCCATGCACATATCGATCTATTTTCACTTAAAAAAATCAGAGAATTTCACAGACTCGGCATGACGCATTGTCTTGGCTTTGTCCATGTACACATCGATCTATTTTCACTTAAGAAATATTAGAGAATTGCACAAACTCGGCAACGCACACAACCTTGGCTTTGCCCTTGTACACATTGATCTATTTTCACTTAAAAAAATTAGAGAACTGCACAAACTCCGCATCGCGCACAACCTCGACATTGCGTACAACCTTGGCTTCGCCTATGCACACAGCGATCGCTTTTCACTTAAAAAATCAGACTTTGAATAAACTCTGCATTGTACATATAGTCAGAAATCTGCTTTCACTTTAAAAAAGAAGTCAGAGGATTGCAGAAACTTGCGCATAACCAACTTCATTGATTCTAGTTGTAAAAAAATGTTTCCAGAAAAATGACACAAAGCGAAAATAAAGGTATCAGAATAAAATAATTACCTAACATCCAAAATGCCATATTTGACAAGCACCTAATATTTCACTTAAGTGAATAATAATAAATCAAACTTACCTTCAGTCCTTTCCTTTTCACAGAATATATTGCTGACATCTCACTGAGAAGTATATCCATTAACTTCCAAGCGTCGGATTTCTTCTATCTCCGCCTCCACATGCCCTCAGATAGAGAGGACTCGAATTTTCTTTTTGGCTTGAACCACGCAGACCTCTTTTAATTGCTGCCCAAGTTTCCTCAATATTGTTGGTATGCACACCGGTCTCTGGATCTTTAAAACACAAGCTATGATTGACTTTTAGGTGCGTATATCCTTCAGATTCCAGACAGTTATAGGCTTTGCAGCAATCCGATATAGCAGTTGATCCTGGCAGAACATTCTGTTTCATAATTTCCAACAATAATTCGGTACCTCTGCTTTCACCCACTCTAAACTCGCATTTATCCGTCCCTCTCGCAAGCAAATCCAACACCCATCTTTCTTCGACTCTTTTCCCTCTATGATATTTTTACTTATACAATTCACTTTCGTCAATTTCCACAATTATACCTTCCCTACCCAATATCACATTTTCCTTCAAACATAACTCCATGCACACTACAAAAAAGTTTCCAACCTGTCACAGTATTTTTAGCAATACGTAATTCCGATCGTATAAAATCATTCCCACACTTTCTCAACCATATTTAGGTAACTCGCAAAACACCACACATGCTCAGTTTACTCTTCGGAAACCACTAGTGCTTTCGAACAGATTTTGTAATTCGATGCTTACATTCGCCTCCAGTAACTCTAGACATCCCCTCAAAACAGTTCTTTCGCTCTACTAGTTTCCTATCAGTTTCACAAATTGGAAATTTACACGATCTTGCAATCAGACTTTTCTCCATACACACTAGATCACTCTTTTTGCATCTTTCCACTCCAACTGATAAAAAAAAAATTCAGATTCAGATAATCATCTATTCTGCAAAAAGCACCGAAACAGACTCACTCATCAACGATCAAAACGTTCTTTAAGCAAAAGAATTCTTTTTTGTATTTTGAACAGTTACGGTTATAATTTTTAAATAATGCAGTCGATATTTGCAGTCTTTTGGTAATGGTCGTTTTCAATCGTTTGATATTTTAATGATACATTTTTGAGAGGTAACGCTTTGGGTTAAATGTTAACAATACCACACAACACACAAAAGTAGATTTATAATGCAAAAAAAAATTCCCGCAGAACATTATAAAACTAACATTTCAACTCAGTTGAAATATAATTTAAGGTTTCTTCAAATATGAAGTTATAGCACACATAGAACTTGTTTTTAAGAAGAGGCGCAACCAATATTACGGCGTAAAAAGGCGTATACAAGCCTAAGACAAGTAAACAATGTGCCGACTTGTGCAGCGTCTTCTAGGATTGAGCCTAGAAGACGCTGTATGCTAATATATGCTATTTGTTTGCTACTGATATCTTTATTTAGAAAAAATGAGGTACTTACGTATTATCCAGTGGACAGTGAAAGTTGACTACCATAGAACCATGAAAGCTGGCGGACGACAAAGGTTCGTTAATTGTTTCTGCGAAATTCTGAGTCTCACTTTTGCTTGTAACATTTATTTCTGTCTGCAACAATGAAACATTCGTCATTCCTTCCTTACAATCCATCAAATAACACTGCTACGAAAATAATTCGGATTCGTGTTTCAAAAAAAAAATTTTGTCCATTATATTGTTAGTCCGTTCGATTTTTATGAAAGCTCTGCTTAGAAATCTATAAATAGAAAATTCTCGGAGGTGGTCGTTACAATCTATTGCTGGTTTATTGTCAGGGGATAGTTATAATCTATTGCTGGTTTGTTGTCATATCTATCTGTTCTTTTCCATTCAATAAAAGTTAATTCTCCCAACAAACTGTAAATGAACCAAAGTGCAGTCAGAAATGTGATTCTACAGCCCTTGAAATCATTTATTTTAAAATGCAAGGGAAAAAATTAAACAATAACAGTTAATTTATATCCTTTTTCATAAAAACAAAAAATGGCTAGTTGAGAATCACTCGATATTACATCAAACGAAAGCGTAGATATTAATGAGTGTGTTATGATCTCATACTTACCTATGACACTGTAGGGATCTCGAGAACAACTCAACACTCGCAAATTCGAAAGAGTTGGAATTTATGAACCTAGCGCAACGGAGCTCTTTTGGGCTAGCGGTAAAGAATGCGACTAGCGGTAAATGGATCCATGATCGAGTCCCGCTCATGCGATACAGCACTTCTCATCAGAGATAATAGATGGCGATACAAGCAAGCAACTACCGAGGCTTCAACGAACCACGTGATCGCTACAACGCTAGGCAGCAATTTTACAATCAATGGGCTAATACTTTAATACCCCAACTTATATCCTTCCAAAGGATTAAACACGATACGAAACTTATCTGACAAAATAAGATTTTAGTTCCAACCTAAAATAGCTTGCATTGGCTGCCTAGTGGCCAGCATTATCGTCGCCTACCGATGAAACATAGCTTAATTTAATGTTCAGTTGTAAGATTTAGGAGTTTTTGCGTTTTCTTTCCTTCTCCCTCATTATAATACCTGAAATTATCTTTCGGTATTACTATGGGTAACTCTGGAATGAATGAATGTTAATTTTCAATGCATTCGTAGTTGGCAAATAGATACACACTTTTATACAATAAAAAAATATTTTATGAAATTTATTGCATCGTTTTTATGAAATTCACTCTCCCTTCCTTTATATGTTGTAGGTAATTTGGTACACTGTTAGCGAATAAATTTATATATATAACGAGTATTTTTTAACTAATACATAAAATCTTTTTTTAATCGCGTTTCAAGAAATATTAGCCTTTTTTTTTTCAGAAAACATTTGTTAATCGGAATCTGGCAACCCTAATAGTGAAAACAGAGAAAAGCGCTAAATCCCGTGTATTTGTTTCGAAAATGTGTATTTATTTATAAAAGTTTTGTCGGCATTTTAGATTTCCAAACGTAATGGCTGCTCATGAAGTTGTTACTATACAAGCTGGGGAATATGCGAACTTCGTTGGCAGCCACTGGTGGAATATGCAGGTATTATGATATTATAAATATGATTGGAAGTATATACATATAGTTAAGGAAAGAACATCTGCGAACAAGAATTAAAATGTATCGTTGTGCAATCAATTTAACACATGTGAAAAAAAGTAGGATGATTATTAATATAGCACCTTCTGAAATACAACATATTAATTATTATTACTTTTATAAATGTGAAATTATGCGAAATTTTCACAGCGCAGGATTTACTATAATTTCGTAAAATTGCATTTTCATTGCTTAATGACATGACCCCCTTTAAAGAGATGTTGAAAGATATGTAATATCTCGTTTAAATTTTGGAATTCTTTTGATTATTCTATTTTCTTATATTCGCATGTATCGTGTTCTTTTTATTTATTTATTTATTTTACGTTTTAATTTTCCAGTACTAAGCGTCTGCTGTTTCAGAATGATAATTTTTTTTTTTTTATTGTATGTATGTATATAGATATATAACTAAATTCTTTACCTTTTACGAAAACAGGTGGTACAGATTTTTAAAATATATAAATGTTAAGAATTTACAGAAATTAAATAATTCTCAAAACATTACGTAAATTACATAAAGTAGCAATAGTATGCATTAAACAACAACAGTACATTAATTGAGTATAAATGCTCCTTGTACTAGGCTGTAGGGAATAAGGTTTTATAACTTCCCAGTCATAGATTTTACCTAAAATGTCTGGACTGTTTTTCTCAAATATTGTAACTTACAGAAGGTGGTGAAAATAAAACTTCAAGTGGTTTAGAGTAAGTTTTTGTAAAAGTCTGAAAACACTTTTCCGAGTCATTTTTATTTCGGCCATGGTGAACCGAAATCCTCTCGAAAGATTGGTAAATTGAATAATGAGGTACATTCTAGAAACAGCCACATATTATTTTGTTCCTCTTTTACATCAGTTATCTTCTAGATACATTTGAAATTCTAGTGAAATTTGAAATTCAAAGTGTTAAAGATTGCTCCAATAAATTCAAAAGCAGAGGCAAAAGGCTAAGGCCTTTTTCCCTCTGTGAAATAAATTGCCCAGCACAGAAACTTAGAAACATGTCTCTGCCATTTTTTTGCACCATTGCTGAGGGTAAGTTTGTACTTTTTTCATTTTCTTAAATGATTTTCAATTTTAATTTGGCTTTAGCTGCAGTTTTGGTGTTCAGAGAAGGAACTGGCTTATTTCTTTTTACTTTCTTGACAGTTTTTGTGAACCAGTAAGAATTTAACTCTCTTTGTTTCTAACTGTTTGCTTCTTAAATTAATTTTGTTTAATCTAAGGAGTTTTACTTTGAGTTTTTTATTTTCTACTTTAAAAAAAGTTTTTTTTTGCACGTTCTTTTTATGCTTTTGAATTTATTAGAACAATCTTTAACACTTTGAATTTCAAATTTTCTCTGGTATTCACTTTTCAGACTACTATTATTTTTATCGTTTCAGATTAAAGCTAATTTTACACCCATTTAAGCTGCCCCTTTTTTAGGTTTTATATTTCGACCTTCCCTGCTAGTTTTATTTAGGGAATACCCTTACTATATATGTTTGTAAATCTTCATTTTCCTTAAAAAAGTTTTGAATTTTGAATCTTATTTTGTTATTTTGAGTATCTGTGTTTAAGTTTTAATATTCCTTTCTTAGAGTTGCAAATACGGATCAAGAAAAGGTCTGAGCATTTGAGATTCTATAAAATATGGTCTCTAAATTGAATATTTCTTTTGAATTTTACGGTCCTGAATCTCAAATGTAAAAATTGCATTCGGAACTCGTTGATCAACTTGGTTTAGGGCTTCAAAACACTTTCCCCGTGATAAGTTCTGTTTGAAGTGTTGAACTGAGGAGATCAATGTTTATAATTTTTGTTATTTTTATTTTAATTTTAATTTCTTTGCAATGCTTTCAATATTGTTCAATGATTGCTAGTACTACCTTAGGGTGCGACTTCAGTCGAGATGCATAATAGTCAGTACCTTCACTGGAAAGAAACTGTAAACATGCATTTAAATTCCACTTTTGCCTTAAGAAAAGTAATATAAATTTTTATAATAGCAAAATATAAGTAAAATGAAGTATAATGAATTACAATTAAATAAAGAATACTATATAAATAATATAAGTTGAATAAGATCAAAATGAATAATAAGAAACTATATAGTAAAGGTTACAATGAAATGGTGAAACAGAAATATAATTAAATATAGTAAATAATAATAATAAACTGAAATGGTAATGAAATATCAATATGTAAGATTAAAGAAAAAAATAAAACAAAAATGAAATAAAAGAGGAATAATAATGAAAAATGAGAAGAGCTCTGGCACATGTACCATATAAAGAAGTAGATACTCCTGCCTTTCCCGCATTTTGTAGCATTACTTGCATGGCCACCATAATTGGTGTACTATCTGCCACTTGGCAAGTAAGAATAGAGTTGGTGAGAAAATGGTGTTATATACAGTTTAGCCAAAACTTTTAATACAACAAAAAGAACTTGTACAAAATGGCTTACTGAAACTGAGAAACTATTATAAATACCAAGATGGTGCATTAATATGTAAGTACACATATGATTAATTTATACAAATGGAATTTTTAGCAATCTTTTCCAGGAAGTACAATAAATTTCTGAGATTGTAATCATTATTGGTGCTCTATTAAGAGAAACCATTTTCAAGTGACAGTGGGTCTAGTATAATGAAATATTAAGGTAACTGGCTCAAATTCATCTAACACTAGTAATTTATCGAAGAAAAGAGCATCTGAAATTTTTTTTGTATATCTGGTTACATATTACAGCATTTGATTTCTATCAACAATAAGCAGTTTTTCATCTATGGGAGTGGTTAATTGGAGCTTGACCTGAACTAAAAACCCACAGAAAGGGTTGGCTGCATGAGCATTTTTATGGTTTTTCCCCAATGCAGTGATGAGAGTAGAAGCCTTTGAAAGTTATCTATTAAGACATCCTTCCTCAGGCAAACAGTGCTAATGAGCTTTGGTTATCTTCATAGAATCCAGTACAGATCCAACAGTTAATACAACAAATACAGATCCAACAAATAAAACATCAGCTAGTTAAATTTTAATTTTTCAGAGGTATATTTTAAACTCAAAAGTATGCCTACTGAATGGTTGTTTCTTTTCAATAAGCTTTCTATTTAGGACTTATTATTTTGGAATTTCAATACATTTTGGATGCTGATTTTTTAAAAATTGTTGTTAATGTTAACAAATGAATAAAAGATACAGTCTTAATCAATTGCCTTAAGATACAGCTTTCCCATTGTTCTGAAAATGGCATTATTGTGCATGTCTAATCAAATGGTTAAAAATAAAATAATAATGCAATATCTGTAAATTTTATTGTTTAAATTTTTAGTTATTGAAACTCTTAATACTCATTTTTAGGAATCTTCATTTTGTTATACTCCAGATAAAAGTATTCCACTTGACATAAACCATGATGTAATGTTTAGAGAAGGTCTAAATCTTCAGGTTAGTATAAAAATTATTGCTTTCTTTCTTTATTTTTATATATGAAACCAATAGTTTTCAACATTTTTCTATGGACAGGCTCTTCTAATATAAAATTTATGACATAACTATTATGCATCTATGACATAACTATTGAGAAAGTTGACAAATTTTCTATTTGTTGCTGAGAGAAAAAATTAGAAAAACTAGTAGAAAAATCCGCACGTAGTGCTGCAAAATTTATTGTGCAAGTGTTGATAACACCTGGAAGTAAGAAAGCTATCTGTGAACAGATATTTAGCTTGAAGGGGCACCTGGCTGGAATGCCCTATCCTTATCGAATAACGGCGTCGCTTTTCGAAAATTGGCAAGCATTTGTAGGGTGTGTAAAGATGAGCATTTTTTTTTAATGATAAGCAATAAGATTTCAGAAGTTTGCAGTGATACATTTAAGATCTTGAAGTTGTATGTAAAATGTCTGGGATTGAGGGTTTCAAGAACATCGGTTCAGGTGCAGAGATAAATCTGGGATAAACTGGCGAGGAGAAGTCCAGGTGATAAGGACAGTAGCAGTAAAGAGACTGTATAAGCTTGAAAGATGAATTAGTATTGAAGAAACTCGCTCTAACTGGATTGCTTCACATGCACATGTGGGGGTGGGACGGGCCAAGTGAATAAAATCTGAAAAGGGAGAAGAAAAACACCCTAAAGCAAAACAATAACCTTGCATGGTTATAGATTTTAACCAAATGTCTATTGATTTTGAGCATGAACAGGTATAGGCCCCTCAGTATCTTAAAATTTCACATCAATGAACATAAATCTTATGTTGGAAAAAAAAAAAAAACTTTGATTGCTAATCATTGTTGGAAATTTAATCACAATTTTGACTTTTAAGTCTGCAAAAATTAATCAAAAAGCTTCTTCACTTGGTGACCTGGATTTACCTGAAGTTTTTACATTAACAAAAATTTATTTTGAATTGCAATCCAGTCGTTGTTAGCACTTAAAATTTCAATAACTTAATTTTTCATGATGTTATTCCTATGGATAGATGGCACTACCTCCTCATTTGCTTTACTTTGCTTTTGTTATGAATATGGCTGTTGCTCTTTGTTTTGTTGCAGAATTTTCTTTGCACCTGATGGAAAGAGATCTGTACCTATTTGCCCTCAAAATGAGTGTAGCCATATCTATGCCAAACACAAAGTTGCTGCATTGTCTAAAATCTGAAAAGTTTCAGATTTAACATCACCCCAAAAGGATCCTTTATTTATATATTTATTTATTTAAAGTTTTTTATGCTTTTGCTAATGTCACAGTCGATCAGTCTGTTTCCATACATTTCTGCTGACTATTATTTCTTTCATTATTCTGTTCTTCCATATAATGTAAGTAAAAAAATTCATTTGATGCCTCTAGAGCTGTGAAACTTTTGATCACACGACATTTTGAAAAGCATTCAAGTAAACTCTGGCAATCCCGATCGGTATCATTGATTTGGAGTATCATTTTTTCTCTAGGGTTGACCAACATTGCAGTATCTCTTACCTGAACAGTGAATCTATTAAAAAGTGTTTTTTTTTTAGTCCAAAGGGATTTAGTCCTGAAGGACTATTACTTTCGTTTGGGCGTTTTGTGTTGTTTCACAAAAAACGGCATATCACTTTTCAAGTTAGTCCTTATGTTTCTTTGTTGGTTATTTATTTATTTATTTTTTTGACGTAGCTTTCTCTTCAAAAATTGTCTGCGTTGCATGGGAAAATAAAAAGGAATTTTAATTACAATTATAAATAAATAGCCAAATAAATGTGAAATTCGTAACAATATTCTCTAAAACTTGAACGAATTTTTCATTAACAAACTCAAAGATTTCAAAGCCAGCAATACCAACGTTGTACAGAAAAACATTTTTATCTCCAGCGCGTGAGAGCGTGTACCGAAATTTTTAAAGATATGCTCAATTTAAAATTAGTTTGCGATATTGCTCTTGAAATCAATTTTATGGTTTAAGTGCGAAGAACATGGTATTTAACAAAGAAAGGTAACACACAAAATGTTAAATAAACGCCCCTTTGGATGTAATTAAAATCTGAAACCTTTCCAATTTTTTTTTTTTTTTTAATTTTTTTTGAGAAGTTCAACCAATTTTATGCGACTTATTTGTACATAGCAAAGAGGTAAATGCCAGAAATCTGAATTCTGTTTAATATTGTTATTAATTTTCTGTATATTATATTTCCTGTCTTTAATTCTTACTTAAGTTGTTTTATTTGGTAACTCAGTGTTTATACTTGCATTAATATCAAATGCAATTGTCATCCATGCTCTATGATATCTACTTGAGAATAATTAAACCAGAACTATCCCATCAATGTCATGAACTACTAGTCAATTGTGATGTCTTTTAGAGTCAACCATGAGCTATTAATTTATTTCATTATTCATTTTTTGTCTCCATGTATTAGTAGATTTTAGTATCATATGCAGAATAAAGAACAACTTACATTCACAAAAAGGATTAAAGCTCTTGATTAAACAATGGAATAATAAATAAACATTTGCATTTTACAAGTTCACCTGGAGGAAGGGAGCATCCAGACCAGGCTAGCTCGAGTCTGCCTTTACACAGTTAAATGCCTCCAACTGCTAGAGGCGATCCAAAGGGGCAAAACCTCTCCCAGTCAACCCAGGCAGACAGTTTTTGTTTCACAAAGTCTGGGTTTTGAATCACAAGTCATTAGTGGTTGGCTACGTATCCACCAAAAAAACACAAAGTTTGGCATCGACCATCCACCAGCATTGACCAAGGGGAGCGAAACCAAGGATGACCATTGATACCAAACCATGTGGCATTCCCAGAACCAAGGGTCAGGCAAGACAATACCATATGGTCCCTGCTGAGCCTGAACATACCACCATATAAACAATGATTCTAGTCACTGTAAAGACTGTTAATTTTCCCCTAGAAGTCGAGTCTGTCTAGATATTGACCTGGCCAGAATGCCGGGTTTGCTCCCATTCGAGACCTGAGGAGAGGCATTTTAGAAGTTGAACCATATTATGCACTATTGAAAATGTTAATTTATTTGCTTTTCATGTACTTGCATATTTTTACAACCTTCGGTTTGTTAACGGCATCAAAGATTATTGATAAACGGCAGTGTAAACCATCATCAGGTGCCTGACTTTCCTGACCATGATCATTTACAGTTTGCTTGTTAAGAGGAGAACTGCAAGTAAATATATGTTATCGTATTTTTCTTTTTTCATTTAAATGTTAACAATTCATGGTCACTCATTCATTTCACAAGAAGAGCTTTGAGTGTTTCATGTGTTAACATATTTCCATTTTTGCAAAAATATATTAAAAATATTTGATGTACTAAGAACTGAGGAAGATGTAATATCCATATTCCAAGAAAGGACGCTTTTTACCTTACATTTGAATATATGAAAATGGCCATTAAATAAAATTGCATTTTGGTGAAAGTATTTGGTAGTGCAATGAAAGGAAGTCGCCAAGTGATTGAAAAGCATATGATTTGACAACTGGTTCAGTTGGTTTCAGAATACTGTTTCTAACAGAGCAGTAATTTAGTTACTGGTAGGCGGAGAAACTGACATCAGTAAATTGCTGAGAGAAGCAACTCAGCTTTTACGAAAATACGACAATTAAGTGGAACAGTTTTATTGTAGATCTTTTTTTTTTTTAGTCTGTAATCTGAAAACCAAATAAGTGAATTGGAGAGTCTGAAAAAATCGTGGAAAAACAAAAATCTGATCATACAGGGTTTTGCCCTTGTATAATGCAAAGCCAAGGAGGATTCTTCCACAATACTGGGTATCTGATGCATTATTCTGAAAAAGGAACTATTTTTTTCTCAGATCCCGAATAGAGAAGCCACTGCACTCATGGAAAAAATTATAATATACAAGAGACATCAACAGTTTATTCAGACAATTGGTGAGTATATAAAGCAGAGGAATGGGAAACAATTGGTTACAAACATTTCAGTGTGTACTGTAGATTTCATTTTGTTGATCCAATAATAGTTGCTAATATAGAAAATGTTGAAGACTGAGCTGTTGTTCCATTAGGTGGCAGAATAAAAAAATCAGTAAGTCATAGTTCACCATCATCGTACTTTGCAGAGTTCCATGTGGCGAAAGCAGATGAGAAAATTATTCTGATGCCACAAAAATAATTGTGACAACGTGGCAGTTTCAAAATGTATGTAAGAAGTAAACTTGAACTTGGCAATAATTGTGGCTTTAACTTGGTGTTTAAAAAATTTAGGCCATAATAATAAGAAAGTATCATTTTTTATTTTAAATTATTGATACATTTAATTTTGAAGTAAAATAATAAAGATCTTTAGTCTTTAAAAAGTGATATAAATTTCGTACAAGTTTAATCATTTTCATGTGATGACTGAAATGCATAATAATCCTATCTGAAATTGTATCATAATTCGTTTATATTTGGATTTGTGAAAGTCAGTAAAAAGTTGAAATCCATGTACTAACAACAATATATTTTTAATGACCTCAGACTGAGCTATTTGCAAATGCATGTATTAGGTTTGATTTGCATTATAATTTGTTTATATTTGGATTTGTGAAAGTCAATAAAAAGTTGAAATCCATGTACTAACAATAATATATTTGTAATGACCTTGGGCTGAGCTATCCGCAAATGCATGTATTAGTTTTGATTAGTAACATATGGTAATCGATTAGTAACATATGGTAATCATGCTTTAATACTGTGTAAAAAAGATGCAATATGTCAAAAAGCTTAATGGCAGGCTAAAAGCTGTATAAAATAGAAAAAAATCTCAACACAGTGTATAAAAACAATCACAACACAAGCAAATAATATAAAGTAATTAAAAAAAATCAGAAAGAAATTCGTTTTATGAATTCCTTTACACATAAGCTACAGACCTTGACACAAATACTAAAGGAAAAAATAGCGCAAACTGCAAACCTACCATTAAGAAAAAAGTCCTTTCCGTGTTAATCTACAATGCAGAAATAGATTAACACAGAAAGTCTGTGTAGTATTCACTGTAATGCAATCAGTTCCATACCTGAGTGAAACTATGTACTGCTATTGCATCTTTAGAAATTCTGAGAAACATTTGAAAATTTCTTACATTTATTGAATTTTACAACTTTGTCCTTATTTCTTAGAGAGAAGTTACTTACACACCTCGTTTGGTTCTTGTAGACTTGAAAACTAATCTTTTAAGTATAAGAAAAGAATGCCCACTGTACCGGTATCCTGAAGAAGATAAAAGTGAGCCGTTATGGTATGTAAAATTGAGGAAAAAAGTGTCCTAAAATTTTTATTTAATGTATTAATGAAAGGTTATTTTTTGTTCTTTGTTTAATATTTATTTTTGTTGAAGGGATGGTACAGTAGATGTAATTAAGGATCCGCCTGTAAGAAAGAATCCTTTCTTAGAAGAATTTGAGAAGTCAAGTAATTCTTCAGAGAATTGTGAGTATGGCTTTGTTTTACATTTCCTTAACATTTTCTTTTTAAAAAGAGGTTTGATTGAGAATGATGTGAATCTGTGAATTAAATGTTTTTTAGGAAACAAAATATAGGGTTCAGAGCACAACTGATGTAAACTTCATCCTGAAAAGTGCGTTCATTAAACATATAATTAAAATAGTGAGAAAAGTTATTTTTGCTGAACTATGATATACACTGCTCGACATTGAAAATGCAACACAGAGAAGGAGTGGGCAGAAATTTATGCAAATTTTAGAGTAAACGCGCGTCACTGAGTTATGCGAATGATGTGAAATGCGCAGCTCTCCCATGCACGTGAAGTAAGATATAAGAGAAGGAATGTGCAGAATGGGCAATATTCGTGTCGTTATTTCTGCCAGACGAATTATCGAAGAAATTTGGTTTTTGTCCCGGAGGATACGTGTAATAGAAGAGAATGCCAGGCCGCCGTCAACGAAGGCATTTCCAGCAGATAGACGATTTTACGAGGGGTATGGGGATTGGACTGAGAAGGGCAGGTTGGTCCATACGTCAAATCGCAGCTGATACCCACATGGATGCGAGCACGGTGCATCGGTTATGGCGAACATGGTTGAAACAAATGAATGTGGGAAGAAGGAGGGGTGTAGGTGTAGCCAGAGTGACATCAGCACGCATGGATCGACGCCCGACAAGCTGAGGCGGTCCCACAAGTCACTTGTACCGCGATTCTGCAGCATGTGCAAGATAATCCTGGATGCAAGATAATCCTGGAAATCAGAATCATTTCCCGTCGAGTGTTTGAACATGGCCTCCGCTCACGCCGTCCATTAAGAAGACTGCCATTGACCCCACAGCGTAGATGCCATGTTTAGAATGGTGCCTGACTGGAGCGATGTGGATGACAGAATGGCAAAACGTTGTGTTCTCAGATGAGTCACACTTCTGTTTATCCAGTGACAGTCGCCGCATACGTGAGTGGCATTGACATGGAGATAGATCTAATCCGGCATTAACTGTGGAGTGCCCCACCATGCGATAACGTGGCATAATGGTTTGGGGCGCTATTGCCTACGATTCCAGGTCACCTCTAATTCGTATTCAGGGCACTATGACGGCCCAATGATACTTTGATAATGTACTGCAGCCGGTGGCAATCTCCTACCTTCAGG
>KK114577.1:117801-166041 GCA_000611955.2 Stegodyphus mimosarum
GCCCGACCACACAGTGCTCGCATCTGCCAACATGCTCTGCAAGGTATACAGATGCTTCCCTGGCCACCGTACTCTCCTGATCTGTCACCAATCGAACATGAGTGGGATGCAATTGGGCGTCGTTTGCAGACTGTGCCCCTGCCTCATTCAGAAAACGAACTGTGGCAAATGGTTGAAAGGAAATGGAGAGCCATCCCTCAAGACACCATCCGCGCTCTTATTGTTTCATGCCTAGACGTGTTTCTTCGTGCATCGCTGTCTGCGGTGGTCCTACATCCTACTGAGCCGACGCCGTTCTCGCTCTGTATTCTGACTATAATTTTTAAATAAAGATCACTTATTGCTCCTTGCTGTCTCTGTTTTTTTTTTCCAAATTTCATCACTTTCTGACCACCCCTTCTTGGTGTTGCATTTTCAATGTCGAGCAGTGAGTGTATTAGCAATAATTCAGATTTACGACAGTTAATAAAAAAGACCACTTGCTATTAAATAAAGATGTAAAAGTTTTCATAGAGTAGTTTAATTTGTGCACTGAATGTGCTGATCAAGGAGGTAATATAGTGTACCAGTAGTTATTCGCCTTACAATAAATTAGAAGGAAATGTACTTATCATTTACTTCATTTGACATCTGATGCTGTAAAGCTAATATTAAATCAATAAAAGGAATTCTTAAATTTTTACAATATGAAAGGTATGTAGCAGAAATATATTGAGAAATACGATACATGTGGTTTTGTTATTTTAGTACTGTTCTGGTTGCAGTATTACTAAATTTTGTAGTGGTGTATGGTGCTTGATTTTGCAAAACCCCATTTGATACTTTCTGATTATGTTCACCCGCACTGAAAAGTCAAGAACTCATTGCTGACTTTAAAAAGCATTTGTAAACTCTTGGCACCTAATTTTCTACCAAGTTAATGCACAAGAGGCAACAGACATTTAAAAAATGGCACCACACTAATGCATACCATGCAGAGCAGTCAATCAATAAATTAAAAAAAGGAAGAAACATCGGTAATAAAACACCTTATCTTTTTGGAGAATTCCCTCTTTTTTAGCACAGTTGTTCTCCTCATGTACACAGTTATCTCTTATTGCTTAAAAATCATCATCAGAGAATTGCTGTTAGTTGGGATCTGTACAACTTTGGCATTGTGCATTGGTCACATAAATACTTTCTGCGACATGGTTTGCCACATAACTATTTTGGTGATGAACTGCTTTTCCTCATGAATACTTTTTTATGACTTTTCAGGTGCAGTTAATCAGAAAGTAGCATTCATTTAATGAAATTTTTCATTTGGAGTATAACTTTCCTTAAATTTCAAAGCAAATGATGCTGTACTCTCAAATAATATGTATGCAACTTCCAGCCTTTGTAAATAAGGTTGCTCAGTAATCCCCATCTACTTGGTATTCTGTTATCTAAAATGCACCATCTAAGTATAATAACAGCAGGCTGCGATGATGAATTTTACTTACACTGGCCAATAGTTTATGTTATGAATGAATAAGTTTGCTGACTTGTTTTTCAGAAATAAAGAGATATGTGTTTCTGTTCCCAAACATAATGTGTGATCTGTAGATACTGCAAGTTAGGAGTAACTTGGAGCACTGAAAGGTTTATGCTTTGCAAAACCAAATATATATTGAAGAAAGAGGAAATTAACAAATAGTCTTCTGAATTCTTCTTTAGTGTGAATTAACTACAGGTGGATAAAATTCAACAACACTTTTATTAATTTTGTTTTCAGTCTGAAATTCAGAGTTAGAATCAGAATCACTTGATATGTAATCAAGTGCAAAATTAATCTTTTAACTATTTTACTAGTTTTTCTACACTGACTACCAGTAAGTATTTGGACACCTGTGATAGAAAAGAAAAACTAACTTTATTCAAAATCAATAGTTGGTAGAGCTTCCACGAGAGATAATTACAGTGTGGACCCTCCGGGGCATACTTTCCACAAGTCTTTGTATGACAGCTAGTGGTATTTTCTTCCACTCGACTTGGAGAAGACATAGAAGTTCCTTCACCGATTTTGCACAGGTAGTGCACCCCTGAATTCGGCGATGCAACTCGTCCCAGAGGTTCTCAATAGGGTTCAGGTCTGGACTTTGGGCAGGCCAGTCCATTCAATGAACTCCATTGGCACCATACCAAACCTTGGTTAATGTCGAAACATGACAACTGGCATTTTTTGTCCTGAAAGTAACAGGGGTTCAACTCGTAAAACTGCCACAATGTAGGAAGCACATTGTCATCCAAAATAGTGCAGTAGGCATCGGAGTTGAGCTTACCATGAATGGGGACCAAGAGTCCCAGCCCATACCAGGAGAAACACCCCCAGACCATAATTCCACCTTCACCGAACTTGACTGTTGGCACAATGCATTCTGGCAGGAGACGTTCTCCAGGTAGACACCAGACCCAAACCCTGCCATCCGAACGGTAAAGGGTGAACCTTGATTCGTCACTCCAAAGAACCCGTTTCCACTGATCTAGGGTCCAATTTCGATGTGCTTTGCACCACATTAATCGAGCAGCATAGTTGGACTTTGTGATCAAAGGCTTATTGGCAGCAGCACGACCATGAAAACCAAGCAGATGTGCTTCCTTATGGATGGTATTCATTGAAACAATACTCCCGGATGCCTGTTGAAACTCCTCGCGGATGAGGGCCATCGGTTGGGTGTGGTTCTTCCGAATTTCTCTGGACAGCACTCGTCAGTCTCTATCTCTCAGTTTCGTTGGTCTGCTGACTCGGGGCATATTCCGACAATCACTGCTCACCTTCCACTTCTTAATCACATAGGCCACTGTCGATTTTGGGTACTTCAAATCGCTAGATATATCCCTTAAGGATCGGCCACATTTGTGATACCCGATAATTATACCTTTCTCAAAATCAGAGAGCTCCGAACTGCGAGGCATCTTGCATGTGACTAAAGCCGATGCTGTTTCCTACACGATATATACTGGCGGAGTCGGTGACATATCTTAGGACCGCAGATATCATCATTTGCATAGGTGTCCAAATACTTATTGGTAGTCAGTGTAGTAAGTAGTAACTATAAATATATTTAATATATGTAATTATATATTGAAGTAAGTATTAATATTCTTAATTATGTGTATAAATAAAACTATATATATATATATATATACAGCTTAAATGTGTGTAGTATGTTTTTAATATTAAACTGTATAAAATTAATTTATTGTTTATTATGATATTTGTGAATAATATGCTGAATACTGTTGAGACTACCAGCATGGTCGAGAGTCAGATCTGATACTGATATTTTATTAGGTGTTTTTTAAATTAGTGACCATCATCTAAAAGAAGATGTGTTTTTAATTAAAGTTTGGACAAACGAGAATTGTAAAATTTTTAATAACATTTGGAAAACTTAGAAAATTGCAAGAAAATTTTATCTTATATAGTTGTGTAATTTATCTAGTATATTTAATTTATAAACTGCTAGAATGTCATAAAAGGCATCTTTGTTTCTTTATATTTGTACTAATTATTCTTTATATTTGTACTATTATTCTTTATATTTGTACTTTATATTTGTAATCAAAATTATCGTTTTTCTGGAGAAGGGACTTTGTACAAAATTCCTATTTGAAGCTATCTTTAGGTTATTTTTTTTTAAAGATGAGGTTATCAGATCTTGTTTTTGAACTCTCACTGTTGCCAACTTTAAGTAACATAATTTTGATACAGCAGTTGGGCTCTAGTCACGTAAAGTTTGCTTTTGTAATTTTTAAGATTAGTATTGTTATATTTTAAGAAAAACAGCTTCTGATAAACTGTTAAACATTTCCTGTATTTTTTTTGTAGCTTTTTAATTCATTTTAAATTTTAAAATGATGCTTTTAATGTAACTTAAATTTACTATTGACATGCCAACAATATGAAATCCTTGGCAATGAATTTTTTTCTTTTAAATCGTTTTCCATAATTCCCTCTGCCTGATAAAAATTGTAAAAATGAATTGCTGAAGTATTTAGTTGCAAAAATGCTGCTGTTTATATTATTAAATGTCTCTTTTTTTGTATGTGTGAATTTCTTTACTTCATTAATCCTGATTTTTGTTAATCAAATGATTTTTTTCACCACTTCATATATATTAGTTTGTTATTAAAGTTATATATGAACATAATTTTGGATAGTTTTAGCAAAAAAAGGGCAAAGAAAAATTACACGTTTTTAGCATTGTTGTGATAAATTCTGTGTATTTTTGATTAACATGAAGCAACTTGGCATCAGATGTAAAGTTTGCCACAAAACTGAATGAGGGGTAGAAATGGCAACCCTAATAATAAGTAAAGCTTTACAAAAAGTTTGGCTATTTGATAAAACATAATTACTAAGAGCAACGACAGTATTCTGGTCAGCAGTTACAGTTGACAGATTTATACCAATGTGAACTCTTGACTCCAGAAGTTAATACACCAGATGGCTTTAAGAAAAATGCATAAAAGCTACAAACCAATATCTATTCTGAAACCTTTAGGTGATCATGTAGTATGCCATCTACTCCTTTTAGATAGTTATTTATTTTTTAGATGGTGGCACTAAAATTGGTTGCTGTTTTAACATTTCTTTCCCTGCTGCAGACTGCATACTGCATACTACCAGAGTATCAACTTTTCTTTCGCAAGATTGATCTTTCATTCAAAATGCCATTTTGGTCTCCAATAGTAGTAAAATACAATTTCATTCTATGGATTTCCAAACACAAATATTTAAGTCTTTCAGTATGCGCTTGGAGGAATGCGGTATGCGCTTTCAGTATGCACTTTCATATGCTTCATCATATGAAAATTGCTAAATTGTATATTTCATATTAATTCTTTTTTCACCCCCCCCCCAAAAAAAAATCAGTGCTTCAGCAACAAAAGCAACTGAAAAATGTGTGAAATAACAGGATTAATGTTAATTTTCCCAGCTTATTCATAGTGACATCATTAAACAACAACTTGTGAAATAAAACAAATAGGCTATCACACTTGGTGATTTGAATTACTATGTGACTGGCACCTTATGAATTGAAAAATACCTAAATGATTGATAAGTTAATTTGGAATTTGTATTATGTTGTTTCTTGAGATACCCAATTTTAAAAAAGAAGCAGTTTGAATTAATTTTAACATTGTATTTTGCATTCCGATCTGGAGGAATGTTTAATTTATTCTTCAGTTACATAATAAACTGCAATTTTATAAATCTTGTCTTTGGTGATATAGCGAATTTTTGGACTTTTTGTGCTGTAAATAATAATACAATGGTAATTACTGCTATAAGTAATGCTGTAATTAAAAATAAAATAAATATTAATATTAGTTTTTATAGTTTTGACTGTTCAAATATTTTATTTTTTCTTTTATGTGTAGCTAAAACATCATCTGCTGCTGAAAATGAAGTATCTTGTGAAAGCCTGTATAATTTTGATTCATCTACAACTGTGTGGTCGGACTTCTTAAAAACAAATCTACATCCGAAAAGTTTTTGCCTTCTTAATGAAGTGTGCCCTTCTGAGTATGTTTCTGCTAACTATTTTTTTTTTTCTGTTAACTGTTATGTTTAAATTTTGATCCTTCATTATAACATTACACATTTGTAATTTGCATGTTCAAATTTGAGTGAAAAGCTACTTGGTCATTTATAACAACAATTACTTTAACCAGGCTTAATTTCTTGACTTTATTTATTATTAACTTTTTTATAACTTTATTTATTAGAGTTATTAGTTTCGTAACTTTATTTATTATACAAAATGGGAGAACAGATTTCTTTTTTCATAATTTATTCCTCCCTCCTCCAAAATATTTCAAGGTAAGAAAGTAATTCAAGAAATTTTTAATTATTTATAGATATTTTTAATTAAAATTTCTAATAATAAATAACATTTCTAAAAATTAGCTAAACAGGATGGTATTTTTGTATGGTGAAAGGTATGTAAAATTAAAATATCCCTAAAAGGAAAAAATTAAATAAGGATATTTACCATTAGTAGGATTTCTTTTCTTGGGGACTCTGACGTTTTCAATTACTTCCAGAATGCCATCTGGAAATAATAAAATTGCTTTTTTTCTTTTTTATCATGATGTGCAACAAGTCCTTGATGGCTTCCCACCATTTATAGTAAATTCACCTAGATATCTTGTCAGCCTTCACAATTGCTCTACAAAAATGTGACAACTAAGATAGTCAGCTAATTAACTGCTTTTCAGCATTAATAGGTTTAACTGACTTTACTTATGTCTTACAGCATTATGGATTGAGATGATAATACATATAAAAACAGTCTTCTGTGACAAAGAGTTTCTACTGTGTATAAGAGAATAAAATGGATGTGAAACTTTTAGTGAATAAAACTAATTGCATCCTAAAATTTTATATTTCTTGCACTTTTATTAAAAGGAAAAGAGCAGGCAGGCATGTGAAGTTGTCCATTTATGAGTTAGTTTTGATTGTTTAGTGATAAGAAAGGTCCTTTGGCAACTTTACTGAAAGCCACCATGCAGTGAAAACTTTGAATATATGTTTGTAAAGTAATTTTGAGTATTAAGTTTCAAAAAGGTTTTGTGAAGACAAATTTTGCACTCTTTGTAGTGCTCAATTTATTATAGTTCTCGCCATCTAATTGGTTGTGCAGATCATAAAATTAAGAATTAATCTTTTTGACAAAAGCATTTTTTGTTTGATCTTATCAGAGTTATTATCAAAATATATGAAAATTCAGTTTTAATTCAATTATTGATGTTTTATGTGTAAAGAAGCTCCTTTTTAAAACTACTTAACTACTACAGGATTATTGTTTAAAAATTTATCATAATTGCAGATAAGGAAGTATGTGTTATAATAAAATATCTAATTTTTAACTGTGTAAACATAAGCAGTGAAAATTTCTAAAGTTGTATAATTTTTGAAATTTGTGAGAAGCTTCAGGAAGCAAGAAATTTTGTATTTTAAAGAAACTCTAACCAAATAAGAATCTAAGAATAACTAATGCATTCTATTTCCTAGAAGTGTTTGTGCTTTTTGAAAATGAACATTTCTTAATCTCTTAAAACAGTTGTAATAAATATTACGTATTCTGTTCTAGTGTCATAATTATTGAAAGAAAATGATAAGTGAAGACATGTCTTGTTTAAAATTCAATGAAGTAATCTGTACTGCTATATAAAAGTGTAAAAAAGAAAATTTACAGTATGTGATTTTTTTTAAACAAAACTAACAAGATTATCTTATTACAAAAAATAAACTTCTGGTTTTATAAATTGTAATTCTATCAAACTGACAAATGAAATAGAAGATTTAGTCAGATAAATTGCCATGTTTATTTCAAAATGTTATTAACAGTAAAAGTGCATTGCCTAGTTTATATATAGTTCATAAAGACTTTTAGATTTTTCAAAAACAATGGATAATTTTCTTTCCCTCATAAGATCAATTGTATAGGTTTTTATTAAAACATGTGAATCACATTCAGTGTGGATTATTTCCTAAAAAAGAAGTGATTAATGATATGAAAGTAAATCAAAGCTGTAATTACTCAGGTTTTTGAAGGTCTCATATGAGCAAATTTACTTAAAAACTTCCTCAAATACTGAAAACCATTCTTTAAATTAATATATGATATGTGCATAAAAAACCTGAAAAAGTATGACATTCATGTATTTTCTGCAAACAGACTTTGAAGTGAAGTCTTAAGCATAATATACTGTATACATATTTTTGGTGTAAAGATTTGAATTTTTTCAATTGAAATTTTGGTTATAAATATATTTTTCTTAATGTTGATGAAATATTGATGGGTATATCTATTTTGTTTTCCTGTATGCATTTTTACTTGTCTTGAATATTTATAAATTGTAAAAATATTGGTATTTGGAATAAAGTTAACAACATCCTAATAATGTGTCTTCAGTTTCGTGTACTATAAATACAAATTAAAAAAAAATACTTTTAATCTGCATTCATTGTGAGTTTTTATATAAAAAAGTAGAGGGGGGAAGATTGCCATGTTATTGATTATATCAATCACAGACTCTTAGTAGTGTTCATAAGGGAACAATTAAAAGATTTTAGCAAATGTTTAAAGTCGTATGTAACTCTGGAAGAAAATTTACAATTTTCAGCAAATGTTTAAAAATTAGTGCTTGATTCAGGAAAAATCTCTTTTCAGATTACAAAAACGTGCAGTGTCATATACAAAAGCATCGTAAGTAGATTTTGTGATGAAGTTTACCTCATTCACCTTATCCCTTGTTTCATAAATTACTTCCTTCATGCTTCAGTTTAATGAGTAATATTTCTTTTCCTTAACAAAGCTTTTTATTATGCAATAGAAAATTTCCGTAGTGAATTAGTGATATAACACAAATCTTAGCTTTTTTTGCAGTTTCATGAGTTAGATATTTATTAAATTCTGCATTTCATTGAAAGTAATGCAAATATTAATAATAAATGATATTGCTGTTGCAAAAAATACACATAGTGGTGCTAAAGTTATTAAATACAATAAGTTATCATTTTAGTGTTTTAAATACTACTTTGAACTTAAGTATCCTTAAGTAATCGAATTCTGTGACATATGTACTGTTAGATGGCATAATGTCCAAAGATACATTTCTATGGTAAAAAAAAAAGTAATTTCACTCCATTTATGTGCACTAAATGAAAATGTGATAAATTTCATTTATTTCTTTTGTGTAGAGAAAATATCCCACTTCAAGTGTATAGCTCAGGAGAAGAAACTTATTCTAAATTTGGAAAGGATATGATTGAAGATGCTGTACGGAGGATGACTGAAGAATGTGATTATCTGCAGGTCTATTGTAGAGAAATAAACAGTACCATTTTTTTTCATTTATAAATAACATAAATACAATATAACTTCATTTATTTAATGGAAAACATTTGCTTCTATTAATCTATGACCGAGGTTATTTTCATGAAAAATGACAACTTCATTTTATACACACCAGTTTTACAATAATGTTGTTATTGAATATAATTTAAACAATGCGAACTTCAAAATTGCCACTTTCAGTGTTTTTTATTTTCATTTAATCATTATAAAAGAAATAGTGTGGATTGATAATTGCAAAAAACTAATTTAATTTTTATTGCAAATATTATTTAATAGCCTCTTACTGCTCACCTCCATCAGTATTGTTATGAAATGCCCAGCTGCAGTAAGATGGCTTCCTTGCAAAACAGGATTAGGGTTGCTAGAAAGTGTCAAGTAAAGGCATAGTTGCCAAATTTGGCCTGTAATCACCTATTTGACGACCAGATTGGCAATATGCCATAGATGAAAGAGGAACATTCTAGAACAAATTCTTACCAGTGTTCCCGAGAATGTTCTCGAAGGCAAGTCAAAAGCTATAAATACCTTACCTATACATGGAGTATCTAGACTACAGCAGTAGTGCTTTGAGTTTAGAGATTAGCTTGAGAGTGACCGAACCGGGTCAGGAGCTGTACTTAGTGCTTTGCAGTGAAGCTGTCTTCACCATTATAGCCTGAAGGCTGTGTTGCTGATTGTTTCAGCATGTTTCTCAGTTTTCCGATGACTGTAATGCATCTTTGGAACTCGCCTATGTAATACTGATAAATAAATTGTGTTTTGATTGTTTATCAAGTGTTGTCATCAATCACTCCAAATCCACGAACTTGTCGAATGCAATAGCTTAGGGATCATGTTTTATTTACTGTATCCATGATTTTGCCAAGCTGAAGTCACAGAGGAGTTGCATGAGAACAGTGCAAAACTCAACTAATATACTGTCTCCAGTAAAAGTTCCTGCTGTTTTAAATATTATTAGAAAAATTAAATTGTGGCACTACTTTGTAAGTTTCAGTTGGAGTTTTACTACACATTTTACATGTTTCATTTAAAAACTTAATTATTGTTAAGTTATTTCAAGGAAAAAAATGGGTACTTGCTTAATGCTTTATGAAAAGTATGCAATTCTTAAAAGTTTAAATCAGTGCTGTGTAGAAACCAATGTTCTCTGGAGACAGGTCATGATAAAAATTCATAATAATACTATGAGTTGGGACTGATTATGTGTTAAATATAGATAAAACTTACTATATTTTACAAATAATACTAGGTTTCTAGTTTCAGAAATCATGTTTTGAATAGCTTTATGTAAATGTATGTTATTACAATAATCAGTGATTGCCCATTGACAGATTTCCTCAGAGAATGGCAGATATGAAACTTTGATATAGTACAAGATTTTTTTTTATTGTTTATTGAAATCTCTGTTGTTTATTTTTCAGTAAAATCTTTTTGTACAGTGCAAATTTTAGTTGACATAATCCATCTATGAATCATATATACTGGAACGTCATTTCCTGAAAAGAGATTTCACATTTCACTAATTTCTCAAGCAATTTTCTAAGGTCACTCACTTATTTGCACTATAAAATATGCATTTACTTTGGAATAGGGAGATTTTAAAAAACAAGTTGGAAATGTTAAGAAAAGTAAGGAATGGAAATTATTTAGACTTGCTTTTTAAACTTAGTTTCTTCACCATTTCAATGAAACTGGATTTCAGTTAAGTTAAATGAGGTTTTACTTTGTTTGCTCTTCCAATTTAGAAACGTTACTAACTGTTATTTAATTAATTTAGAAGTCAAACAACAAAAATCAGCATTGTATTTTCGAATTTTCACAAGACTAGTTTCGATGGTTTTTACCGAACCACCATCTTCAGCTGCAAAAGCGCAAGCTACTGCCACCATCTGTTGATGAAACCAGAACTAAAACTGAATTTCTTTAAAGGTTGAAGGCAAAGATGGATTGGAATTAGGGTTGTTAACTAGAACAGAAAGATTTTTTTGAATGTGAAATGCCTGTAGAAAATCCAGTTCACCAATGGAAGATGTTTTTTGAATAATTTTGGAAGCAGAAAAATTGAAAGTGTGATTTTCGGATCAACAATGTTGGGCAACAGAACACTTCTGTGTTTCCTTTTTTCTATCATATACCTCATGTTCCTTAACACGAAATTTTAAGGCTCTCGTAGTTTGGCCAATGTAAATTAAACCCCACTGGCAAGGAATCCTGTAAATACTCCAGGAGTTCATATCTGGAATGGGGTCCTTGAGTATGGAACTCGGAATTTTATTGATGGGACAATAAACAACCCAAAAGTTAAATTTTTGTAAAATATGTGCAACTTTATAGCTAATTGATGGAAAGAAGGGAATGACAACAGAATTTTTATAATCTCCTAAAACAAGAGTTTGCCTCTTGGTGTGTTGAGATGGGAATTTTTTAACTGCTTGATTAATAATGTTGGGTGAAAAGCCCCTGTCAATAGCTATTGCTTTTAAATAATTTAGTTCTTCATCGAGGGATAGTTTGGAGGAGCAAACTTGAAGAGCACGGAAAACATAGGAATAAAATGAAGCTAACTTTTGTTTAGTCGATGATTTGAAGCAAAGGCAAACTGATGGAGGTTTACTGTAAACCGTAGTACTGAAGTTGGATGCGTTACATGTGACCAGAATGTCGAGAAATAGAAGAGATTTGCAAATCTCAAGTTCAAAAGTGAACTGAATAGCAGGATCAGTGAAATTGATTGTTGAAAGAACTTTATTTAAATCACTTTTATTACCTTCAAACAGGGTAAAAGTATCGTCTACGTAGCGTTATTTAATTATTTTTTTTATTATGCATATATTATATGCCTAAAAAAATTTTTATATAATAATTTATGGTTTTAATTAAATTTCATTTCCTTGAAGACGGTATATAAAAAGTTTTATAATTATAAATTATTGGTATATAGATATTCAAAATAAAAGTAATTTAAAAAGCCTATGACTTGTGCTAAAGCTGCAAAGTAATAAACTAATAATTCATAATAATTTATAATAAGAAAACTTTCCATATACCATCTCCAAGTAACAGAAATTCAATTTAAAACCGTGAATGAAAAAAAAAATTTTGTCAGAATTTTAATAAGTATTTAAAATTAGTATTGTCTATACCTCCTTTGCTTTAAAAACATAAAAATCTGCTAAGAAAAATTTTTAATTGCAAAAAATACCAAAATCAAAAGTAAAAATTTTAAGTATTGAAAAAGTATCTATTGTCATTGATCGTAGATTAATCAACTTATCAAGGGGATAAATCAATCTACCTTGAATTAACAACAACTAAATAAAGAGAGATTGTTTGATCTTCTTTGCAAGTAAACATCAAATGATTAGCTAGATCCAAATCATGTCTCAATTAATACTCAATCAAAATAAAAGGCGTTAGTTTATTTAAACCAAAAGAATTGTGTTAAACAGCAAAAAAACTTTAAAATTAAAGCTTCTCATTAAGAACACAAACTGAGTGGGATGCTTACTTTAGAAGACATATCTCCTTCACTGTCATTTTCAAACTCAGATACAAAAGTATACATTTTAGAACATTAAAAAGTAATTCAAAATCATAAGAAGACCAAAAATGATATAATCCTTAAAATTAAAGTTAAAAACAATTAGTAAATTACAAATTAAAGATCAAACTAGTAAGCTAAAAATTAACTGACTTGTTTGCAAAATTTTAAAATCAAATGACTGGAAATGCAAGTATTAAGGGATGGAAATATATATGTATATTAATATAAATAAATTCATTAAATTTGTAAGATTTTGTGATAATTGCCATAGTAACTAGTAATTAACTTCAACTATTGAGATCTTTGAGAATTTTTATCTTTTTTTCAGGGGGGGGGGCAAAAGCTAGCATAGTGTGTAATAAAAGTGTCTCCCTTGCAATAGCCTTTTGTCTTAATATTGCATTTTTTTTTACATAAATGGATATATTTATTTTTCAGTTATGTAATATGTTCATGCAACTTATATGGCTTTCTTAAATTTTTAGGGTTTTCATGTTATTTTTGATGCTTATAATGGATTCTCTGGTATAAGCAGTAATATCCTCCAGTATCTCGATGATGAATATCATGCCCGCCCTTCAATATGTTTTCCTGTGTTTGAAGATAAGAACACATTTCCTGTTCAGGTAATTATAACACATGCATTTTTAATTGTCAAAGATAAAACTTACTTAATAATGATTGGATTAATATCTGGTTGTAATGAAAGTTTCCTGCCAAAAAATGTTCTTAATAAAATTAGGGGAAGAAAAAAAAATACATGGAAGCACTATCTTTAACGCATTTAGTAATCGCCACCCAAATTTGTGATTTTCTGCCAATGCTATGGTAGTTTTTCAAAACCTTCAAATATGGTGGGTGTGGCAAAAGATCTCATTTGAATCTGTACAAAATCCAGCCAGTGAATGCAGACACCATATAGTCTTGCATTTTCTTGATGGAACATTACCTTTTTGTGCCAGAATTCAGTTTATTCCTGCCAGTTTCTCTTGATAGCAGCATCAACATGGACTAGCATCTCTATGTACACCTTACTGTCAAGGCTTTTACCTTTTTTCAGATATTCTTTGTGGATAATACCACAGCAATTCCACGAGATACAAAGCATTATCTTTTTGTTAGTCAAATTGCACTTTGCAATGCTGCCGTCTGGTTCAATGAGCACAGACCAATGCCTTTTCAGCCTGTCTTGTTGAAGGAAATCCATTTTTCATCACAAGTGATGATCCGGTCCAGAATTTTGTTCGTGCATTGATATTTGAACAGATGAGTGCAGGCCTGAACACATCTGTTCTCATTTGCTTCAGTCAGCTCATGCGGCACCTAACGATTGAACTTGCATATCAAGTTGCAAGTGTGAGATAAACTTTCAAATGGTTTCATATTGATCTTCTTCCACAAGTTCGGATCTCATTAACATCAGTAGGCTGGTCAGAACATTCTGCTTCTTGAATGTTATAATCTTTGTTTTTGAACTTTCAGTACCAAACCTTCATAGTGTGATATGATACAATATTAGTACCTAAAGCTGTACACATGATTTGGTGACATTCTGTAGTTGTCTTTTTGCAACAGAATTGGAAGTAAATGACGTCTCTAATCTGCCATTTCAGACATCTTGTACTTAATAATAACAATATTTTTTACAAATTTCACAACACAGTATTCTAAAGCAAGTCTCTTTCTTTCAAATGCCAAAAACCTTTTGACAAAATATGATTAAACTGTTTTCACAGACGATATTTCTGGTGGTGGAAAACTTTCATTAAAACCCGATATTTCCTTAACATATCATGCGTTAGCAAGTAATCCTAACCTGTCATGTGTTAGCCTAATTAGTTTGCCAGCACAGATTTAAACATTTTAATAGTAGTTTTTTTTAATAAGCAAAACAAGTATTTAATACAGAAAGAATATAAAAGCCCATATATATATATTTAAATAGATTTATTAATCATACAATATGAAATTAAATCTTATGTGGGCATAATTTTTAAGTTGAAATCTATATAAAGTAGTATACTTTATGAGCATTTCTGAGAAAAGGTAATGCTGGAATTATAACCATCTTGATAGATAACTTTCTTATAAGTACTTGTTGAAGAAATAGGCGTTAGGTAAAAAATGTGAGAAAACTTTAGTGATTGCCATTAACAAAAATTAAGGGGGCAAAAGTGCATTTTAAAAAATTCTCTGTATGTGTAAATGTAATATCTGCATACTTAATTTAACCTTCGTTGTGTAGAAAATGATTAAACACGTTTTTTCTAGATCTAATTAAAGTATTATGGAAACAAAGTAACTTTGTTGTAAAATTCTAAGTTTGTTTTGGTACTTTGCAGGTATTTGTTGCTCATAAGTTTCAGTTTTTCAGTTTGATAATGACTTAAAGCTTGATAAAATTTTTAACAGTCCTTTTTATTATGTTTTGATCTCTGTATGCGAAATCTGAAACTTATTAGTGGTATTTTAAGAATGTGAAAACTGTATAATGGAAATATGGTAATTTTTTTTCTTAGCAATGCGTTATTCCTTTTTGTTCTGTTTCTGTACTTAATTGCTGTGCTGATTAATAGAATTGCATTTATACTTCACCCTTTAATCAGAGCGAAGTTTCTGTGGGACACTTTTTTGTACTTAATTGAATGGAAGAAATTAACTGTGCTTACTGAAGTATTAACTATCAGGGCTGGCTCTGATAGTTAACAAAAATTTGCCCCTATAGGCAAACCTCAGAAGTCCCTGAAGTCTCAGAAATTTTAAAATTGAAACAGATTTATAAAAAATTAAAAGCATGCATTTACTATGCATTCTGCAATTTCTAATCTATATATCTAGTACTTTGAATGGATCACTGTCACATTGCTGAAATTTTAATACCTGTGGCTGTGCCATATCTTTGGAGGCTACATAATCCATCTTTTACAGGATAATATGAGAACGAAGGTTGTCTATGCAGTCAATGCTTTCCCTCAGTAAACAGAATATTTAACTCGTACTTTTGCTGGCATAGTCTGCCATCTGAATGTAATACATTACTCTTCAAGTTCTGCCATTTTGAAAAAGATGCTACCTATACCACCCGAATTTGTCTAATCAATGATTCCAGAGAGATTAACATGAGATTATTCACCAGCCAATATGATGGATGAACTCTGATGACTGCAATATCCATACTTCATATTCGAAATCTGTTCAACTCCATGCCTGACCATATAACAGTTGCTATTATTTTTAAAGGTGGATGGTTCAGGTACTGATTTCTGCATTTTCTGTACTTCAGAATGAATTAACTTTGGAAATAATAGTAGCTGTTGTATGAGCTATAATTATTCTTATTTCATCATTTTATTATTTTGTTATTTGTGAAATAAATATGAAGCTGCTAATTGTTTTCTTTCATGGTGTAACAGTTTTACTGACCAGCAGAATAGTTGATCTAATGCAAAAATTGTATTTAAGTGATTGTTTATGAAAGTTTTCTCACAGAAAATACATATAGGATAGAAAAAGAAAACAGTCTGTAAGAATTGTAGAAGGGGGATGGCAATAAAAAAGTCTACATGAATGACCTAATACAGATTAATAGTTTTACCCACATAAAATAAAAAATCAATAATTGACTAATTTTTAAGACAAAACTGAAGAAACAATGGAAAAACATGCTAGGATTAAAAGTTTAATGAGTAGTTGATATTGCTTATGTCCTACTTTTTTATGTCTCTGTCTTATGTAGACCAGAGAAAAAGCAAAGTGCTTAAAGAGCAAGTTTTTAAAATTTGTTTTTATTGTACTTTTCAATTCTAGAGCAATATGGAAATAATAATAATAAAACTCTATAGGTGGAATGCAAATAATTGTTCTGTGCTGAAATATATGATATGTTGCAAGTATCATTTATTAATTATTATACTGTTGAAAGTATATATAAATTTATTAGCTAGATTATTATACATTATGTGAATTAAATATAAATTGTATAAACTCAAGGTATTTAAAAAATTGAATAAAAGTGTGAATTATTATTGTATATTGCTTTTAAATTGTTGATTTTGGTTTGGTTAGCAGTATACTGTTTTAATTTGAAACATAGATTTTACAAAATTTTGAAAGGTAATATCTTTAAGAAATGGCAGTTTGCCCAGCCACAACAATGATAGGTGACTTATACCTTCAGAAATTATAACACATGCCAAATTGTGTAAGGCTGCAGTAATGTAATATTACATAATAATATTAAAAAAAATAGAAAGATGAAGTTACAGACACTTCTAATGTTAAAAGTCTCATGAAACTTTATCCTGACTGTATTATTTTTTTCTGGATAAACTGAAAGAATTGTTCTGCAGCATGCAGCAAGTCTTCCAAGTGGTTGGGTATGATTCCGGATTTGTCGTAAGAACTCATGACGTATTCTTTTACATTTCTGCTAGTAATTTAATATTAGCACATGAGAAAGGTGCTTTAAAGGTTTGCTTTCTACTTGTAATGTTTTTTGAGAAAATGCTTTCATCAAAAACTGCTATTTTTTCACCTCAGACCATGGAATGCATGGCAATCATAAATACACAATGTTTATTAAGAACATTACTGAAAGAACCATAACTCTGGTTTACCACTGTTGCTAATATTACTTTTACTTTGTTTTATTAAAGTTACTGGAAAAATATTTTTGGATTAAGTTATTGTATATGCACATGCAATTACTGCATACTATTTCCACATTTTCCTCAGCATCTTTACCAATATAAAATGTCTCATTTTTATCTTAAATTTCATTTTTATCTCAAGTCAATGTAAGTAAAGTGCTCATTTTTATCTTAAATTAATGTAAAATTTGTATTTCAAGTCAATTTCTCTGATGTAATTCCTGTAATAAGATATATCCAGTAAAAAATAGCTTGTCAATGGTAGAGTCACAGAACATATCCTAGATTCCATTCCTAACAAATGAAAGGCATAATGATTGTGCAATGTGAATAAGAACCATTGTCTATTAAAAATTTCTCCACAATGGCATCTCTCATCTTAGCTTTTGTTCTAAGACCTCTGCTTTTCTGTAATGAAATAATCAGTCAACCAATGATAACAAATTTCAGTCAAGTGTAGGTGTTTATTTAGTGGTATGGAGCATCAAAGTTTAATTAAACTTTTCATATAAAAGCTGCCAGAAAAAACAGCTGACAAAACTTTCTGTTTAGAAAATTCATAAGAAAATAAACCAGAGTAAAATTTAGTGAGAATAAATGTAAAGCTTATGAGAATTTTCTTATGTGAAATTCTGTGTAGTAATATAGTTTTTTAGCTCTAACATTATCCATCTGTTTATCTAAGTTTTGATATTTGTATGCAGCATTGTTTGATTTATTTTTTGAAGTATTATTTTTCATCAGAATATGTTTTGATTCAGCAATATTTTATATCATTTCATACTTCTATTTATTTTCAGGATGTGAAGCAACAGATGCGTCGATTATTTGCTATACTCTTATCCCTGGACAAGATGAACAGTTATTCATCTCTTTTTTCTCCTTTGTCTTTCTCTGATGATGTTGTTGAACTTACTGAACCATACAGAACTTTTCCTTTTATTCAATATGATGTATGTTATGTTTATTTTTGCTATAAATTAGAAATAACAAAGGCTAGTTTATGTATATTTAGTTAACTTTTGCAAGTTGATTGTATTGGTTAGTTACATCATGTGTACATTTCAATTAAAAAAAAATACATTAGGTAAGAAACCTGCAGGTAAAAGTGGATAATGGTTATTTGCTTAAATTGTAATTTTAAGACTTTCTGTTTAATATTATTATTTTATTTATATATTTAGTTATTTAACTAATGTTGAAAAAATAAGAAGAAAAGAATTGGAAAGTTTTTATAATTTATTAACATCAACCCTATTAATGGTTGTATTTTTAAATCAAAATATGTTTTCTTTTCTTTTGGCTCCATATTCTGGGGGCTAAAAAAGGACTTTACCCATACATTTTTAGGATTTTAATAATTAAATTATCTTATATATAAAACACTATAAATATGATCAACAAAAAGTTTACTAAAACAAATGTTCAAAATGTCTTTTAGTATTTCTTTATCAAAGCTCCCATTTCATTGAAACTCTTTGATAAATTCGCTTTTCATTTTGTGATCAGTTTTCAAACCCTCAAATTATACAATAGTTCTACTCTTTTAATTGTTCAATGCTTTTTGGAATTTTTCAAACTGCCAAGTCATGTATTTTATTAAGTTTGATCATCTTGGAGGACAATGAGCAGTTCCCTGTCTCACAGTCTAAATTAATACTTTGAATATCAATATATGAAATTGTTCAATCCGTTAAATATTCGTGTAAAAATTATAATGTCTAAATATGTTATTTTTATAAGGTAACTTTTGGGTCACCTTGTATACAATGAAAGCAAATTCCATTGCAGTGGCATATGAATTCCTTTGTACATTCAGTATTTTACTACTGTAGAATTTTCTTCTGATATCATATTTTTGGATTATATTTATGTGGCTTTATAGGTTGAAGATTGTTAATTGTTAATAAATTTTAAAAAATCCAACCTTTAAACAGTTAAGAACCAACGACAAATGCAGGACTGTTTTAAGCTGGATTCATTCATAATAATTTGAAGCTCAAGAGTTTCAAATTACTGAGACTTATATCATTATAGTTTACTTTGTATATGGATTTTCATAAATATGTCCACTTATATGTCGCTGTTTTTTAAAAATGAAAGATTGTTTGTTAATTTAGTATTTACTTTGGTAATACAGTATTTTTGCTTTGCACTCTGTGATATAAATGAAAGGAAAAATTTGTATTTAGTTTTTGACTCATGTTATTTAATACAAATCTCTTATTCAGGTGTCAATCAAACATTAAGATTTTTAACTGATATATCATTATGTCTGTGCATATTATGCAGCTGAACTTCCATTGATGGATACTCCACTTTCATATATCTTGTTTATTAATAAATAGTTCTTAAATTTCAAGACCCTTAAAGAGGCTTTTGATAACAGACAAAAGCCTTGGTGTTCTGTTCATGGGAGCAGGATGCATATGGCCCTTAAGAGTCCTTAAAAGTCCTTAGGTTTTTGTAATTGATTTTTGGTCCTTAAAAGTTTTTAATTTTGGCCAAAATCTGCAGAAGGTCCTTAATTTTAATCATCTGAAATTTTGGTCTGTTTCTACAACTGCCATTTTGAGTGTGAATTAGCATTTTGGAGGAATATTTTTGGCGATTAACTGACAAATATGGTTATCTTTTGAATGGATGAACGGGTTCTTGGGTTGTAATTTGTTCCTGTTTCTAATATAAGTGATGAGATACTTAAGTTTCTGAGCAAGAAGTGAAACATAAGCATTTTGAAATTATTTAATTTTTTCTAATGAAGAACTCTTAAAGAACTTTTTGCTTTTAAGAATGTGAATTCTTTTATTAAGCGGTTCTAAATTTAGCGACTTATCAACATTTTGGCTATTTTAAGATAATTTTCTATAGAAAATTTTTAATTCCAAGATTTGGAAATTTTTCAACGATTTTTTTTAAAACATTGTAACATTGATAAATTTTATTAAAATAATGGTAATGTATTGAAATTATACTTAAAAAATAACATTAAAGTGAAACATTTTCATTTTGGCCACTTATTATACAATATTTTGAATCTGAAAAATAAACAAGGTATAATGTTTAAAGCGCAGTTTGCAAAACAGTTCTTAGCAAAAGCAAAATATGCTATGTAATTAATTAAAAATGTCTTCTTTGTAATTTTTTTTCAGGGTAAGAGTCTTTCTCATATAATTGTGTCAGAATATTCAGAATTCTCAGAATATGCAGTAGTTTTCTCTATAAAATTAATTTTGCACTTTTCCCCCTCTGTTTTTTTTTTTTTTTTTTTTTTCCCAAATATTCCAAAATACTGGATTTTAACTGTTACAGAATTGGTAGGAGTAATTTTTCTTTAGGATTTTAGACATTGCAGCTTGAAAGTTTAGAAGAATTTGAAGGCAAGATTAATAGATAGAACCTGCGATTCTAGAAGAGTTCAGAAGAATGTGACGAAATGAAAAATGTCTCCATGGTATTAACATGTAATGGATGTATTTTACAGGAAGTTTGTGATGAATTTCTTACTTTTTGGAGAACATCTGTAAGAACAATGAAGACATAATGTTTGAATGTTTTACTTCTGATTCTAGAATCTTTTTCTTAACATGTTTATCTCTCCTTTATTTTCGCTACTTCTCACTAGACAGAAGCATAGAAAATATCAAAAATGCTTCTAATCTTATCACATGGACAGGCATTATAGTAAGGAATTTTTTATTAATAAAGAATTTGAAAACTGACAGTTTAAAAGATTCATCTAATATGTCAGTGCATCATACACAGGACTGGTGCTGGGTATTTTCCCATCTGATGCAATCTCTGTGAGTCCTAAATTTTGCTTCCAGTACCTGCTGTAAATTCTAAAAGTTTTGCCGTTTCTAGGTTGAAGTGAATATAGTTTTTTTTTAGAATAACGGGAATCTTTAATTAAATCCAAAAATTCTAAAACAAAAAGGAAACGTTTTGAAGAAACTGAATGCATAATGAGAAAGAAAATTATTCTTCAAAGATATGTATGGTTATTAATATGTAAATACCCAATTGTTTATAATTTCAGCCTTTACTATAATTTCCCATTTCTATTTCTTCACCAGAATGCAAATCACATAGGCAATTTTTAAACTTAGGTTTTTGGAGTGTGTGTAAGAAAGACAGTGTGTATTTCTGACCTCCACTTGCTCATTGCATTAGTTCCTGCCAGCTTTGATAATTTGTATTTGTCTTTGCATTATCGCTGCCAACATTTGAATTTGATACAATGATAGAATTACTGAGCCAGCTTAAATTAAAATTAATTTATATAGTCTTTGACCACTAGTTCACATTTTTAGTTTGAAGTGGACTCTTCTTCTTTAATTACACTGCTGGCCACCGTAAGTGCAACACCCTGAAGGAAGCATGCAAATAACATGAAATTTACAACATGCATTAGCGGAGGTGACATATGCAAATGATTAGAATTTCAGCACAGACGCACATCAGGCACACCTGTGGCGCCACTTCAAAGAGCTATATAAGGCTTGGAGTTTTCGACCATTTTAAGTTCGGCAATTGTGTTTTTGTGGTTAAAAAAAAAAAGAAATCAATTATGCATTGTAGTAAACAGCAATCATTGTTTGATCAAGTATCTGAGTTCGACAGAGGACGGATAGTGGCCTACTGAGAATGGATTACTTTCAGGGAAATCATTAGTCGTGTTGGACGAAAACAAACAACTCTTATGCGGATATGTGACCGTTCGTTGGATGCAGGAGGGTATGACGGACCGACGTGTTTGATCGCATCCACCTAAGTGCGCCACTACATGTGATGACAGGAACATTGTGCGCATGCCAGTGAGGGATCGCTTATTCACATCACGAACCATAGCACAGTACATTCATTCTGTAACGCATCATCCAGTGTCTGTGCATACCATTTGACGCCATTTACAGCAGTATGATCTGTCCGCAAGATGTCCATTGCTTCGTGTACCCTTGACGCAGAACCACAGCCGTCTCCGCCGCCAATGGTGCAATGAAAGAAGGATGTGGACGGCAGAATGGAATGAAGTTGTCTTTACTGACGAGTCACACTTCTGTCTGCAACACTACGATGGTCAAATTTGAGTCTAGAAATACCATGGAGAGAGGATGCTGAACAGCTGCGTTATGCACTGCCACACTGGTCCTGCACCGGGTATTATGGTATGGAGCGGTATTGGATATCACTCTTGCACTCCTCTATTCATTGCCGGTACTTTAAACAGCCAGTACTACATCTCCGAGGTGTTGGAGCCAGTTGTTCTTCCTTACCGTCAGGGCTTGATCACAGCCATATTTCAACTGAATAATGCGCAACCACACGTGGCACACATTGTCCAAGGGTTCTTCGTCAGTGGCCAGATTGAATTGCTTCCCTGGCTTGCTCGCTCTCCGGATCTTTCGCCAATAGAAAACATGTGGTCAATGGTTGCTGAACCATTGACCCAGATTACATCCCAAGCTGCCACACCAGATCAAGTTTGGCAATGTGGGGAAGCTGCTTGTTCTGCTGTACCGCAAGAAGACATCCAAAGTCTCTTTGAATCAGTGCCGAAGCGTGTGGCAGTGGTGATCTCCAACAATGGCGGCTACTCTGGCTACTGATTCTAGAAGGAACCACACTTCATAGAAGTCTATGAATTTAATCATTTGATACTTGGTCAACATGTTATCTACTAAATAAATTTTGTTGTGATATCTCTTGTCTTTGTTGGTGTTGTAATTTGGGTGGCCAGCAGTGTACATCACCATGAGCTGTAATTGATTTTGTTAGTGTAAGAACATGCCTTTATGTTCTGAGTTCTTTTTAAATAAGCTAAACCTTCATATGACTAGTTACATTCAGACATAGCGACTTAGTTACTTTCAGACATAGTGATCAGATTTTCCTTCAAGGCTGTCGGGTGGTTTAGGATTATTTTACTTTTACCAGATTAAGTAAATTCTCATAGGTACACTGTGGAGAGGTTGACAAGTTAAAAGATAAAGCGCGCAGAAACTATTGAGAACATTGGTTTGCGTATTGAGGCAAATTTCTAATTGTTAGAAAAGCTGCTTAAAGAGAAGGAAATCAATATAAATTAGCCAAAATGTCTGGGAAGTCTTCAAATTAAAAAGACACGTAAATATTTTGTTGAGTGTTGTTGCTCGCTTTTAATGTATAATTATTATAATATTGTTTAAGAACCAATGTCATAAATTACATTTATTGTGAAATTTTATTAGATTGCCATTTTAATAAGCCTTTTTTAACGAATATTGTTAAAAATTAAATCAAATTTAATAGTGGCCATGAAAATCCATAATGACTTAAGGTTATCTAACTACCTCATTTAATTATTTATAACTAGATGCTTATCCTTAAAAATTAAGAGAGTTATTGCCTTTCATTAATGCTTACCATGGTCACAAGATAAAACACAAAAATGTAAAAATTTATCTAAAAGTTATTCTTTGCATCTAGTGAGACTTAAAATATCACAAAACAGCTTATCACCTCTGGTGTTTTAGTGGCTTATCGGAACCTTAAAGTACATTAACTGGGTTACAACCCCTGGAACTCTACACGAAGCTACAACACTAAATGTGTCAGACAGAGTCCAACTAACTTTCAAAACTTGCCACCTACATCAGGCCTTTCAAGTTTGTTCCGATCAGATATAATAATGAATAATGAAGACCTTGCAGAGATATGAGTATTGGAATAATGCAAAGGATGACGGGCAAAAGTCTTGCGATGCCGGTGCATGTCGGAAAGGTTCGAAGAAACGCAGCCAAGGGAAGCTGCAACGTTACAGTGTAGGAGCACCTTTTGAGTGTATCGCTTTTGACATCTTGGGACCTCTGCCACGAACTGATGGCAACAAATACATCCTCGTTGTCATTGATTACTTCACCATATGGCCTGAAGATCATTTATCCTATTCCTGATCAAGAGGCTGTAACAGTAGCAGAGGTGATGATACAGCATTGGATTCCCAGGTTCAGAGTGCCTCTTCAATTACATTCACATCAAGGAAGGAATTTTACCTTAGCTGTAATCAAAGAACTCTGCAAGCTACTTGGCATTGAAAAAACTGAAACAAAGGCACTACATCCACAGTCAGATGACATAGTAGAGAAAAATTTAATCCAACCATCCTTAAAAACCTCTCATTAGTGGTTTCTAGAAACCAACGGACTGGGACAAGAAGTTACCACTGTTTGTGCTGGCTTACCGCAGTGCTGTGCACGAGACTACCAGCTATTCCCTATCTCAGATACTCTTAGGTCATGATCTTCATCTGCTATGCGGTTTGAAGTGATGCGCAACTTTGCACGAGAGTGAGTCAACTTGGCGACGAAGATGCAGACCTGATATGACACCAGAGCTACTGGACATCGATTTAATAAAGGAGACAAAGTGTGGTCGGGGAATCTGACTCGACAAAAAGGACTCTGTCCGAAACTACAGTCATATTGAAATGGTACACAGTCCTAAACAGGCTGAACGACGTTATGGCTCGGATCCGTAAGTCATGGAACTCTAAACCTCAAGTCGTTCATTACGACATTTGTTTTAGGGAGGCCTGATTTTAAATATTGTCTGATGGTATTTGATTTGTATTTGGTGTTTGATAGTATTTGATTTGCTGAAAGTTACTTATTGCAATTATTGCTTATTTTGTTATTGTAATGTAATGTTTATTATTGCATTGATGCCTTAGTTCTAAGTTTGGCTTCCTGTCCAGGGATGTACTGTCCGGAGCATGCAGTCCTTGGCAAGGGGGCAGTGTTATGGATTTTGTATTTATGTAGAATTGTAATTAAAAATGTTTTATTTTCCCATGCAACACAGATGAATTTGAAGAGAAAGCTACGTCGGAAAAGTAAAAATGCAAGAGCGCGTGCAATTAGTATTTAATAAATAAATATCTCGTAATTGCTGTTGCCATCCAGAAAAATCGAGAAAATAGATTTGACCAGAATGTTCTCGTGAATAATTAAAAAGCTTATAAAAACTGAATTAAAACACATCAGCTCAGTTGCTGTTGTTTTAAGCGAACTGTATGTTTACTTAGCGTTGTTATTGATTGTAGCGAATTCATTGTGAGATTAGATTAACTTTCTCTGTTTTGAATTGCACTCTGTTTAACGTTTGAGATGTTGTGATATTGGACGATTATCTCTGAGGAAATATTTCATCATTTTGTTTTATTTCTTGTGAAAAGAATAAATTTTATTAACTTTTTATCGACTTGTGCATTCAATCCATTACAAACCCGTGTGCACGCAGCAATGTGTTTTTTATTACTATACGTGTATTAAATGCATTCTTATAATTTCATTAAAGGCATTTTTTAATAACTGTACTTTGTTTCTTGATAATGGCATGTGTAATAGTTTAATCAAAAATTTGTTCTCAGATATTTTGTTTCCTTTAAATCTAGGTAAAATTGCAATATCATACCAGTGCAATAATTGCTGCTGCCATTGAAACTCTCACATCTCCATATCGTCTTAAGTCTTTAAAATTTAGCATGTCAGAAATTTCTTCTGGTATGTCTGCATATGGGAGAAAGGTAAAAATTTCCTTTTTATTGACCTCTGAGAACAATCTTTAATACATATTTTAGTAAACTAAATGTATATTTGAAATTTCTGCATTGAGATTTGTGCGTTTAAAAAATAAGATAATTTATTAATGCAAATAAATGTTTGGCATTTTCTTCAGTAAAATTAAAATGTAATGTACTATTAAGAAACATTTTATATGATAATGATGCTGATGGATTTGTAATTATTAAATTACTTGCTAGGTTGAGAGATTGCCAGTAAGGATTATTAATTTTTTAACATTATGAATCCATATATAATTTTCTTTTTTGCTTAAATACGCAATTAAGATCCAGCCAGCGTAATGTTTTGTAGGAGGCTTGGAATGGCTTCCTTGGTTTATTCTATTATAGAAATTATATTCTTTCTTCTTTTACTTGGTGTATTTTATTCTAGAATGTGTTTTATAAGGTTTATTTCAACACTGCATAATATGCATACTTATTCATGTATTTTTCATTCCTTTATTTCAGTACTTCATTTTGTATATATTTATAAATTTTTCATTTCAATAAAGAAAAGTCATGTGGTTAATTTTCCTCTCTGTAAAATGCAATTTTTTTTTAAAAGTTTTTTTATAAACTGCTGTTATCAAAAAGAAAATGAATAACTACATTTAACAAAATGTCTTCTAAATGTTTTAGGGAGGCCTGATTTTAAATTTTTAGGATTATAATTACACTATAACACCAATAATTACTACTGTAACCATCTATTTCTTAACTAGTTCCAAGTGCAACTCCTTTTCTTCAAGTGTTCAAACTTAGTGAGTTTTCACTGCTAGCTTAACTACTTTCAAGAAACGAACAGACTCAGATATTCAACTTAAGGTTATTTAACATCACAACTTATGAGGTTTAAAATAAAAATATTACAAGACAAAGCTACTAGTCACCTGGATTTAACAGAGAGCACAAAACTAGCCTTTAACAACTTGTAGTTACAATACCTAAATACTTTCTAAGATGGGTTACAAAGTCACAGATGACAATTAATAGTTACTCAAAATCGTAACTTACCACTCATGTATGCATTGAAATTCAAGTCTTATGCAAGCAGCAGCAATTTGTAAAGCTCTGAGATGGTTGAGGAGGCAGACAACATTATCCAAGCTTAACTTTGAGCTGTTTCTCTGAATTTATACTAAACTGCCTTCCACTCAAATCTGCATACTCTTTGGATTGAGTGAGCTTGTGGTGGAATGAGAATACAGGAGAGCTGTAAATTAAAATCAAATTGGTTAGTGAAGCTCAAATGTCATGCCATGGCACAAACTGTGTGTATTATGTAATTATAGTCCTAAAAATATTTTACGAAAATATTTTGTTTGATTTTTTGAGTGCAGTGTATGTAAATTTTAATTTGAAATATTTTCTTAGCTAGTCTGCTCTAGCTTATGTCTTCCTTTTCCACTGTGTGATGATGGCTTCATAAGTACAATGGTTGAAAAGAATGTGCCAGAATATTATATGACATCACTTACGCCTTTCTACAAACCTGATTCAGAAAAAACATTATTTCAGTCATCTGTTCTTAGAGGTGTACCTTTGACTAGATTTCAGAAGTAAGGAATTTTAATTTTATGTTTAAACAAAAATTTTAAAATGATAGTCCTTTTTATATTTAAGAAAGTTTTATTTATGAAACCTTAAAAGAAATTTTAAAGGCGAAAAATTCATGAAAGAAAATTTATAAATATATATAAATTCCAGTTTATTCTTAGTGGACTGTTTTAAAATTATTGGCACTTTCTAGTTATCCCCCACCCTTTTCCTGAAAACTCAGCAACTATTGGTGACTAATTTTTCATCAGGCTAAGACACAAAAGACAAGAGCCATTTTCAAAAAGGGCACTGCACTAAGAACTACATAAAACATCAACCAATTAACAAAATTAAAAATGCTAGAAACATCCATAATTAAAAAACTTTTTTTTGGGAGGGGGTACTGTTCTTCCCATATACAAAGTGATCTGTTTAACTTCATAAAACCTCAGTCTGTCATTTTCCCCGTGTTCACAGCAATTTGTTTTTCCTTGAAAAAAATCAGAGAATTGCACAAATTTCAATCAATAAAATTCAATCATTTGAAAAGTGTAACTTTATGGAATGTGAATTTTTGCATTCTCTGTTGTTGTACAAAATGCCATATTTCTGAAGATGTACCACGTTCTTTTTCATCAGCAGACGAACTCCGCTATCCCATTACAGTTTCTTGCAAGAAGAAGCAAAAAAGAGGTATACTTGAATATGACAGAAATAAATACTAATTGGAAAATTAGCTTCAAATTCAGTTAAAAAATTGCTAGCTTCAAATTCAGTAGTGATTTTTGAATTTGAAGCTGGCAGTCAACTTTTATCTGTTGCTGCAGATATCTGAGTTGCCATGTGAATACATTTCATGGATGATATCATGGATTTGAATAATTTCCAGTTGCCTGTACTTACCAATCAGTTAGCTTTTTCACAGCTCTTTCTTAAGAATGCATATAGCAAAACGAAAGCTTTCATACTTTTTATTACGCATAAAGTGACAATTTTTTAATGTTTTGTGTGTTACCTTTATTTATTAAATATCATGCTCACTTAAACCATAAAATTCAATTCAACAGCAATATCACAAATATTTAAAATGAGCATATCTTCAGAATTTCCAATACACAGTCTCGTGCTCTGGAGATAAAAAAAAATTTCCTTTTATGGACAGTGTTGCCATTGCTCGCTTTGAAATCATTGAGTTTATTAAAACAAAAATTCGTTAAAGTTTTACAAAATGTGAAATAGATAATAAAACAAATTCCAAATTTGGCTTCCAGATGTCCATATTCGAGTGGAGGACTATATTATTCAAAATTTTATGTCTCTAGATACCATTGTTTTTTCTCAATCCGAGAAACATACATACATTCATGCAGATTCTTCAGTACTTAATTTATTTAAATATAATGCTGGACTGTAATATTTGGTGGCAACAATTTGAAAAGTGAAATGTTTTATAGTGGACGACACAAAATGCCAAAATGAAATTAATAGCCCTTCTGGGTAAATTGCCCCTTTGGGTAAAAAATCATTACTATTATATAGATTTCCATTGGTTTTATGTATGCAACATGAGATCACTGAAGTATTATTTAGATTAAGAATGTTAAGTCATTTGATATAAAATTGGTACTGCATTCATTGCATGTGCAAAATTCTTTAAACATTTATGTGGATAATGTTTATGTTTAAAATTTGGTGTAAAGAGATGCTGAGCTGTTTACCAAAATCTGTAAGGAATATTGCTTTCAGAAATAAATTTATTAGAGGCCTACCAAATTGATCATTATCACAATTTTAGGTATAGGTATTTGATTGTATTTCTATTCAAAATTTTTAAGTATTGCATGTTTGGATAGTTTTAAGAACATGTACATAATTTCAAAGGTAAAATATGTTTGAAAGCTGAAATCTAGCATCAAAGCTAATATGGTTTTAAAAATATAAAGACACGTATTCTTTTTCAGTAGTCAGTTTATTCACTGTCATGGTTCTAGCATTAATTTTCTTGAATCTCATGTCTGTTTATTCCAAATTATGAGTACTGTAAAATAACAAAGCTATCAAACACATAATAGTACAGTAAGCGACTACCAATTAAAAATTACTCAAAATTATGCCAGAAATAAACATAATTATTATAAAATATGTCAGTAAATAAATAAATAAAAAATGATTATTTAATAGTATCAAGGAAATGTAATTTCTGTCAAGGAAAATAATAAAATATGCATCAGAAATAAATTGAACAAAGCAAAAATAGTGGAGGCAAATATTTAGATAAATTACAATAGTAATATACAAAGCTTCAAGAAATTAAGATTTTTATAATTTTTAAGCCCATTGAGAACTATCATAAAATATATCATAATGTTTAAAGTGTGTGAATTAAGAAAATAATTGAAAATATCACTTTTATAATTAATATTCTTTTTCCTTGTATAGACCTGGTAAATCGTTACATCATTCAGTTGCACCTGAAGAATTATTCGGGCAGTACTTAGACAAATACTCAGCAAGTTCAGTTACGTGAGTTATATTTTTGTAGGTTTATTATTTACTTATTTTGTAATTTATTAAATATTGCCTATGCATATATCAATTTAAAAAATTTAGTTTTTCAATTTTCTGACAAAGGAAAAATTATTATTTATAATTTGAGTATATTTTAAAATTTTTGTTATACTTTTCTTGTAGTACTCCTACTGTATTTTATGAAAAGTGTAGTGTTGTTCCACCATTTCCGAAGATATTCAGCAGTGCTGTTGGCATCAGTGGACTACATCCAGGAGTGCTTTCTAACAGCCAAGGTAAGAACTGCATATATTCAAATCAAGTTTTCCTTCTTTTTAAGATATAGGAAGCTTAAAGGAAATCTTATTGTTGTATCTATATGTTGTATGTATATAACTGTAAATTTAAATTCTTTTTACTGCATTGTTGTGTTATTTATTTATTGTTATTTATTTATCTATTTTGTATTCGTGATACCTTTTTTAAATATTTTTAAAAAAAATCTAATATGGAATTGTTTTTGTTGATCTGAAAAGGGCAATTTTTTTTAGATGTTGTTGTTGGTTTTTTTTTTTTGGTTTCTGACGAAGTCAGACAAGGTCCAAAAGGCCGTTGACTCTAAGAAAGTCGAGCAAAAGGAGGAGATTGGAGTAAATATCCTCCCTAGAGAGGCCCGAGCAGCCTAATATGTGCTCGGCAGATGCCTCATGTTCTCGACATTTGGAGCATGTGGCAAAGATTTTTCATGCCCTCTTTGAAAGAGAGGCTGATCACTGGCAATACCTGAGGGCATACCATAAATGGGGCTCAACGGTACAAAATAGTAGGCTCTTGAAATCAACTATGCCAAAAAGGGTTTTTTTTTCTTTAGTCTTTGTTGGTTTTGAAGTTTTGTTGTATTCACCGTAACTAAAGAGTTTGTTAAAATATTTAACAATTTTTTTATGTTGTGCACAAGCCATTTTTAGGCTTTCACTGCTACTAAGGCCAGAAGTGGTTGTCGTTTTAGTATGGAGGCATCTGATAGGTGGCCACCATTACCTCCTATGGCAGGCAGACAATTTTACAAATGTCCACATCTTCTCTGGGATTTGAATGCGGGCCCTTCGGCATCACAGTAGGTTCATCTAACCACTATACCATATGGGCGGCAAAAAGGGCAGTGTTCAGAAAGTAAAATAGCTTAAGTGAAACGTGAGATTGTAGAATCATTAGGTTATTTTGAAGCAGGAGACATGAAAAATTAGCAATGCCCTCGTCGGTACTCGAACCACGGACTTCTCGAATATGCATCGAGCGTGCTGACTGCTATATCACAAAGGCAGGAGAAATATCTTATACACTCCCCCTTTTAAAGGGTGACTGGGGTTAAGGGCATCAAATCCTTGTGGTGAAGAATCATCGTCTACCACCTTTTGTAGTTCGGGCACCACTGTAGAGTCATTAGGTTATTTCGAAGCAAGAGACATGGAAATAAGCAATGCCCTCACTGTGACTTCTTGAATCTCTTGAACCACAGACCTCTTGAATATGCATCAAGTGTGCTGACTACTACACCACGAAGTCAGACTAAGAAGGCTGGAGAAATACCTTCTAAGGTATGCTCTTCACATGACAGATCTTTCTCGAATTTTCGGAATCATGTCTTATATAAATACAGCTAAGAAAACTTAGAGTTGCTATTTGTGTTTTAGTTGTTATTCAACTGTGAAATTCAGTTGAACTATGAGTTTTACTGTCCGAGTGATTTTGATAATGTGTGATGTTTCTCGTGTACTAAGGAGAATGTGCACTTTTCTTAAGCTGCTTCAAGGTAATAACTCTACAATTTGCAATTGGTTTTTGTAATAAATTTTGTGTAATTTCTTCTGTGTATATGGTGTGATCCTTTAGAGAGATATAAGCAAAGAGATAGCCATTTTTAAAACGTGTTATATTTATGAATTTTCATGCTAAGAGTATGGATAAAATGTTGGAAAAAATATGTAGGCATATCTCTCATAGTTTAAATGTAATTTTTTGTAGGTAGGATTTAACTTTAAATTTCTGTCATTGTGAATTTAAATATTTTCAAGCAGAAAAATTTTTGACAGTAACAAAATATTATAATACTAATGAGAAAGTGCTGCACATGTTTTGTTTGAGAGGTTAGATAATCAGAATAGTTTCTATGATTAATAACCATTTGTTATAAATATTATGACAATATTTGCTGCTACTTCTTAAATTCTCATTGCAGTATTAAAATTAATGGGAATTAATGCATGCATAGTGTTATGTGATCTATTATAGTGAGTTCTTGATTTATTGATTGATTTCATCACTTGTTGTTATTTTTAAGTTTTAGATATTTGAGTATCTACTAAGTAGTATATAATATTTAAAGCTTAACAAAGTAATATGGAAAAAGTTTAAATTTGTATCAAGGGTATTTGTACTGAGTATTCATCTTTTAAAACCAGGTAAAATGTATACAGGACATTTTCTTAGTCATATGTTAGCTATTCAAAACTTCATCAGTGTTATTTTAAAAATTAAATACATTTATTTTATTTCAAGACTGTTCCGAAATATAATACTAAATCTGACGTTGTTCCTGTATTAAAAATTTTTTAGTTCTTTTTGAGTATCTACACTTTCACTCCAAGAAGTTGCCAGCATTAGTAGGTAATTTTTTTGCCAAGCTAATGCACAGAAGGCAACATCCACTTTATAAAAGAGTGATGCACAATTCCATTAAAGAGTCATTAGAAATTAAAAAACCAAGAAACATCTGTAATAAAACGCTTTCCTTTTTTAAAAAAATCATTATGTAATTCTTTTGCTCTTTATCCTCTTCATGTATATAGCCATCTGTTTTTGCTTTAAAAAACGTTAGAGAATTGTACAAAATTGGCATTGCATATCCCATTGTGCAGTAAAAATATTTTACGCAGTGATCTATTTTTGCTTTTAAAAAAATAAAAATCAGAGTATTGCACAAGTTGGCATTGTGCACAAATTTAGATCCATAAATTTTGATTAAAAGAACAACTTCATGCATGAAATGCAAATTTTTGCATTCTCTACTGTTGAGCAAAAGGTCATATTTCTAAAAAGTGCAATGCTTTCTTTTTTACATCTGGCAGACTCTACAATCCTACTGCAGTTCTTTGTTTAAAAAAGAAAAAGTGTGCTGAATGTAAAAAAACAAACAGTAATAAAAAATGACCCTTGAATTTCATATAAAATTATAATTTGTACTTAATTTTAGATTTTTATCAAGGACTATTGATTTAGAGCAGAAATTACTTTTGAGTATTTTTAAAGTCATACATGAGCAATAACCAGGTATATAAGTTAAGACTGGTAAGAAATTTTGAAAATCATATTCAGAAATATTAATATTAAACACTGAGCATAAGTCTAAAACATTTGGAGGTATGACCTATAGCATAGTTTTCTCTGATACAGTCAGTTAAAATGTAGCCATGTGCTACTGATCTCAAAGATATAAAGACTGAAAATTCTGCATTCTTAATTTTGATTCACCCTCAAAATTTCTTGCATTGGTATAAGGTGTTGAGAATCAACAAGAATCTGATATTTACTAAACCACTTTTCTAATGCATCTGTTTCTATCTTTCCTGTAAGGAAATATTTAAATTCTAATGCATGAAAACAATACTTAGATAATTCTAATAACCCATGTGTGGTGTGAGAAACAGCTAAATGTGTTTCTTTAGCAAAGATCCCTGTTATGGAAACGTTAACTTTCTAAACATGTAACCATAAGAGAAATCTTTCTAAAATCTTTTCATTCGAAGAATTATTATGCAATATCGGCATTTGCAGTGGTTCGTTTAAGCTCCAACATTTCAAAGGTGTGACAATATTTCACCAGTTATAAATCAGGTTCAGGAAACTGGCAGTACTGCCATAATTTGAAACATTTTTCTCTTTACTAGTAACAGAAAGTGCAACAACAACATAATTTTTAAAAATACTATTAACAGGTTTGACATTTTGTCTGTCTAAATTTTGGTTTGTAGAGTGATTTCTAAAGATAATCCATATGCTTATTTTTACCAAAGAATTTGACTCAATTTCATAAAGCTGTTTTAGTGATTTAGATCAGGAAATGGGTAATTGCAGTTTCTCAAAATTATCAAAATCAAGATAATAAAACGTTTGTTCACATTTTTTATCTTTTTTTTTTTTTTGATTCAACCAGTTATTTCTTATGCTTAAACTGAATCGGTGATAATAAACAAAGGATTACTTTATTGCACGAGTGTTGGTAAACGATACTTAACTGGGATGGGGAAGAGGGGGAAAAATCTGAAGGTTTCAGATTTTAAATTATGTCCAAAGGGGCATTTTTTTTAACATTTTGTGTGTTACCTTTGTTTATTAAATATCATGTTCTTTGCACTGAAACCGTAAAATTCAGTTCAAGAGCAATATCGCAAAATAATTTTAAAGTGAGCATATCTTTAGAATTTCTGATACGCAGTCTCATGCGCTGAAGATAAAAATGCTTTTTCTGTACAATGTTGGTATTGTTCGCTTTGAAATCCTTGAGTTTGTTAATAAAAAATTCATTAAAGTTTTACAAAATATGAAATTGATAATAAAATAGATTCTAAATTTCAAATTTGAGCTTCCAGATGTCCATATTTGCAGGAGAATTATGTTAATCAAAATTTGATGGCTCTAGGTACCATTGTTTTATCACAATATGAGAAACATACATACATACATTTATGCAGAATCTTCATTATTTAATTTCTTTAAATATAATACAGGGCAATAATATTTGGTGTCAACAATTTGAAAGTGAAACAATGCTTGTAGTGAATCAATGCAAAATGCCAAAATGAAATGAATAGTCCTAGGCAAATTGCCCCTTTGAACTAAATAGACATTGCTTAGCATTGTTATCACTGACTGCACGATTTAAACCCTAAACTATGTAAACCAATTATCGTTTTCTTTAAAACTGAAAAAAGTTCTTCAGCTTCTATTCTTTTAATGGACAATATCTGCATTTTTTAAATGGTGTTAAAAATTGTGTATCATAAATATATGCTGTATTTGCAACACTATCATTGTTATATGCCATGCCAACAACATTTCCTTCCTTATAATCTATTTATGGTTTTATGTGAATTTCCTCCAGCATTAATGTAGTTATAAGGTCTTCTGAATTCAAGCCATTTACTTTTTTATCAAACTGCTCATTAATGGGGTTAGTATTAAATCCAAAACATATTCTGTAAATTTTTCTTGGATGTGACTTAATGACATTACAGGAACTTCTAGAAAATTTATATGCGTGAGGAGAAGTAGAAAATAAAATTACAAAGAAAACATACATATGCAATGAATGATGCATGTATTCCTTTGTAAAAATAAGATTTGACAGTTGTTCTATAATGAATTCCATACTTTTCTGTTTATCACCATTATCAATAGTTTTCAATAGAGAAATAACTGTTTTTATGACAGTGGAGAATAAATTTTCATTTTGTAGTTTAGAAATATTCAATACAAAATCTAAAACTTTAATAATAAAAATGTATGTTTATGTTCTTTATTGCTTTAGGAAACACTTCATTATCTGTTATTTTTTAATTCTGATTTACCAATAAAAATATTACATGTTACATTTTTTGTGACTATTGCTGAAGCTTCAATAATCAGTAGAGTGAGTATCAGTAATAAGAAAAAGAAATCTTCTTTGAAAATAATTGTCCAAGCATCAGGAATTTTCTTAGATTTTATGCATGACAAAAATTCAGAAAATGAATAAAAATATTTTTTGTTTTCATTAATTTCTTTACTGGTTAGACTTGCTGCAAGTGCAAGCTGTAAATTGTTTCTATCAATTTTAACTCTACTATCATCGGCATATTCTCTAGAAATTGAAGATTTACCTGATAAATATTTTGAACAGCGAGGCAGTTGTGAAGGTACAGCATTCTTTCCAAATAGCATTGAACAAATCAAATTAGTTTTTAAAGAAGTTCCCTCTTTTTTTTTCCATCGAAATGTTCATTACTCTTTCAGTACCTGTTAACAAAATGTTTTTCATAAACCTAAAATTCAAGATTGGATCAATGGAGGTTCATTAGAAAATCTCACAAGTAATTTTAATGTAAAATGAAAATGCAGCTTTCCATGCAATTTATTAGATTTCCATTGACAAATAAATTAAGGAACCTAGAAATTGCTAGTTAGTATATACTTGTTATCTTTATATTTTAGAAAGGTCTATGAAGTTTTCACTTACATATTATTAACTTAAATGTTATGCTGTGATTAATATCTCAATGCATTTCATTACAGATTTAATTAAATGCTTTTGAATTAATGACTATTTGCTGTGTTATTTGTTAATTCATATATAAGCTTAATTCATTTCAAATTTTATTGAATTCAGAATAACATTATAGAAGTTTAATCAGTATCAAACGTTCAACAATAAGGCCTAATTTTCGCAAAATCTAGAAGTACATATTTTTTAAAAGCATGAATTAGATATCGCTTTCAATTAAAAATCATACAGTTTAAAAAGATTGTACATACCTTCGATTGTTTTGATGTGGGAGTGAATTCTACCAGTAAATGCCATGTAATCATTTTACACATCAAATCCAGTTTGGGAAAAAAAACAAGTTAACTTTTACAGTATTCGGATAATTTCCTCTGCAGTTAGGAACACATTGAGTATAAATCATTCTTCCACAGATTATTACCAAATAAAAATTTTTAAAATCTTTCATAAGTGTTCATGCAATATATAGATTTTCTGTTGAAACTACAAGCATACGGCACCACAAGGTAAGTTTGGTTTTGTTATCACCGAAACAACTATGGTTTGTTATTCCTACGTGTTCTCCCTCTGGTGACATTACTTGCAGCAGAAGGGAGGCCTTGTTGTTTTGGTGATAACAGTTCACCATCAAATGTAACATGCAAGTGTCTGGCTGTTGGATTAAAAAAATTTACAAATAAAAATTTATCTCTGAAAATATTTCTTATATCCATCATATCATTTATGGTGCTAAAAATTGGTCATTACACTAAACTGTTCAGAGGCACCTTAAAATGTTGGTTTTAGATTCACTGAAGAGTGAAAAACGTAAACAAAGCACACTAAATTTTGTATATGTTTTCATAATGTAAAAACTGATGAAATAAACAAAAGAAAACCATGCTGATAACAAATACAAGCAATGGAAAGCAATGATTCATGGCAAGATCAATGACTTGCATGGGGCAGCATAGGACCATTTTTATATTGTGACTAGTTGATGAAGATCTTTTTAAGTTTCAAAGTTCCATGTGTGTTTTTTAATAGATGTGGTAGAGTTATTATATGCTACAGATATGTTATTAAAATGTTATGGCAGTGGAACCCCATAAAAATGCAAAAAACCCTAAAAAACAATTTCACAACCCCAGTCAGAGTTGAATTGTAGTTACATACCATCGATTCAGATTTTTTTTCACCTTGCAACCCCACTACAAATTTCATAATAAATTACCCACTATAAATTTGAATATCACTGCTCTGCTGCATATATATATGTATTTTTTTTTAATTATTTAATGTTAAGTGTTTTTCCAGGATGGGACTGGAATAGTTTCCTTTTGCTATCTCATTAACCCAACAAATATATCTAATATTCTCAAATGGCATACTTCCTATTTTTTCCCAAAGAAGCTTCTCTTGAACCAAAGTAACATAGATAAAAGGTATCTGCAGCTTAAGTGGAAGGCCACTGTTGATTATTTCCATGACAAACTGTGAGATCAGGAAAAGATTAAAATTGTCATTTCAAGGGTCCTTGAATTTTAGCACTGAAAAAGTTTAACAGAATAATAAGAAAGAGAGCACATTTTTTGGAGGCTTTCGTTGGTTAATGTCTGAGCAGGGAAAAAAATGTATTTTTTGGGGACATGGGGCATGCAAGTGCACTTCTTGCACCCTGCTGACTACATCCATGCTGTCCACTTGTCTTGAAAGAAGAGAGTTAAAAATTATCTTATTCTAACAGAACAGAAGAGCTGCTTATAAATTGCAGAATGTATTGATTTGATATAAAGCATTATTATTAAATTAAAGAAATCCATTGTTACAGTGCAGTTTTTTTTTCTTTTTCATTTAAGCTAGTCTGAAATGAAAAAAATAGTATTGTGACATTTGAGCTGGACTGCGACAGTTTAAAATTAAACAGTAAATTGTTTATTTATTTACTTTCTTGTTTAAGAATACACATTTGAGTGCTTTTGTGATTTTTTGATTACACAGTAATCTTACATTTTATGTAATCGGTTTGTTCCCCATTTTCTAGTGTCATTAAAAATTACTTATGTTTTTATGACCCTGATATAAAATTGTTTATATGCTGTGTATATAATTTGTTTCCTTCTTTCCATGCACTCCCATTATTGCTGTACTTATACAAAAACATCTAATCTAATAAAAACACAATTTAAGAAAAAAGTGCTTATTACAACACATTATTTAAGAAAAATTATATACTATTGTGTGAATATTCATAACAAACAGCTGTCTCGAGCCTAAAAGGGTCAGTTGCAGCCCACTGAAATTTAACAGTTCTCCTTCCAACCGCTACTGAATGGTAGAGTAGTGATTTGATAAATTTTACTAAGTGGACAAGATTCCATTAAATGTGAAATGTACCATAATCTTCATTGAAAATTTTCAAATTTTTGTTCTCCTTCACAGACAATTTATTACTTGCAATATAATATTTCTGTTATATATATGTAGAATATAAATAGTATTGACCAGTAGAACTAAATAGCAGCCCATGAAGGCATATGTTGTCTTAAACCCCAAAACCATCCATCTGCTGACTGAAGTTACCCAACCATCTGTTTTCAGAATTCTTAAATTGAACATGTTCATAGGTATAAGTCTAGAATATCCATCAAATAGGGGGAAAAAAGATAATTACCCAAATAAGGGTAGAATAATGGAATCTGTGTATTCATGAGCATGATTACTAATGTCAAACTGCATATAATGAAAACTGTGTAATTTGAAGTTGCATAAGGTGCTTAATAATCATGTTGTTAATTCCAAACAGTTTTTCTCGCTGTGCATTAAGATATGTAGCTCTCTAGTGTTTTTGCTGTTTCTTTTATGTATACAAAATAGATTATATGAGTAAAGTGAAATTAGACTCTGTGTGTATTTTGATAAAGTGCTTGTAAAATTTTCATTTTGAATTTCTTAGGGGTTGAGAAAGTGCCAGTAGCTGCATCCTTCAGTAGCGCAGATTCTTCTGCCGAGTTCATCGATGGGCTACTCTTCCAAGCTAAGAAGCTGCGTTTAAGAGAGTATGTTAAATGTGTGGAAACTGCATGTGAGGATGATGATTATTTTGAAGTTCTGCAGAATCTGGTTTCCCTAACAGAAAATTATCGATATTATTATTGACCTCACCTAGACATATATTGTGCTTATATACTTATATATATGCAGTATTCCTGTTCATTTTTAAGACAGGAAAAATATGTATTAAACTAATTTTTATTGATTTTGGGCTGTATTAACTTCTTTTATCTTTTCTCTGGACTTTCTTTTGTACTGCTTCTGCAAAGTACAACATCAGGGCTTGTGACATAACCTATTTTTATGCTTTAACTTGTATATAAAAAGAATATCTATGAAGAAAATAATTTGAATCACAGAAATTTTAATTTTGGCTTGTATTCTAAAATTAAAATATTTAACTTGTATTATTACACGTTTAATGTGTTTCAACATTAGCTGATACTATTTAAGAATTTATGATTGTATGAAGAGCTCTGGATTTCATTTTATATTTCTTAGCATTCATTATAACAAAGATTTTGTGAACAAATCAAGAGGTGAGTATACTTTGCTATTATACACTGAAGAGCCAAAATATTGTTATGAATTTCGTATTTAGTTAGACATTTTTAGTAGAATTGTAATTTAAATTGTTTGATTTCCCTGCGCAATGCAGTGCGTGACAAATTGTAAGAGAAAGCTACGCTGAAAAAGTAAAAATACAAAAGCACGTGCATTTAACATTGACTAGAAGTTTATCTTGGTAATTGATATTTAATTTGAATAACTGGACCCAAAGTAGATAATAACTGACTGCTATGTTAGTTGTAACCGTAATTCTACTATTTTTGCTTTCCAGAAATTGCTCGAATTGTCTCGTGTGGCCAATTTAAAAAGCTATAAAAGCCAGAGAGAAACATCTCAGATCAGTTGTTTTAGTGAGCAGTTGTTTACTGTTGTTACAACAGTTGTTAGCTGCTGTAATTTTGTTGTTCGGATTAGCTTTCTGTGTGCTTTGGATTGCGCTCTGTTTAATATTTTAATAATTTAAAATATATCTTCTGATTATATTGCGTGATACTGTGATATTCTACGAATATCTTTGGGGGGAAATCCAGCGTTTTGTTGTATTTCTTGTGATAAGAATAAATTTTATTAACTTTTTATTGGATTTGTGCATTCAGTCATAAAGAAAAGATAGAAGCTGGTCAAGAATCAGTTAAAGATGAGATGAAAGCTGTCCAAGATTCCGTTAAGGAGGAGATGAAAGGTGGCCAAGAATCTGTTAAAGAAAAGATGAGAGCTGTTCAAGAAAAGATGGAATAATCCATTAAAGAAGAGATGCCGTTCAAGAAAAGATTGAAGCAGGTCAAGAAGAAATAAAAAAGGAAATTACCTGCATAAGAAAACACAAATTTGAGGCTATGGAAGGCAGAATAGACACTGTAGAAAACAGAGTTGGACACATTGAAGAAAGAGTTTCTTCTGTGAAAGAACAAATCGATGACAGGGTTTTTGTAGTTGCCAAAGAAATTGATACTTTAAAGAAATTCGTAGCGATGGCAGAGAGCAATTCTGACAGTTTTAAATTATTACCCATGCCTGCTCGTCCCTCCCTGAAGTTTACCACATATGATGCAAAAACCTCTTGGCAAATGTATAAGACACAATTTTCTATAGTGGAGGAAGCGAATGCATGGGATCCCCAAGCCAAAGCCTGCCAACTCGCCACTTCTCTCAGAGCAGATATTCTTTGGACTCTTCCCTAAAACAAAAGACTAGATTTTGAAGCTTTTTCTGGCACATTGGAACTGCGAACTGGAGAAAAGTATATAAAAGATTACAGCAGGCTTTAATTAGATATTCAGCAGATGTTGAAAGGCTGTCTCATCTCCCCTTTTCGGAGTGCCCGACAGAAATAAGGGAAATCTCCTGTTCCTGCCATACTTTATCGATGGCATTCGGGATCCTGAAATACAGAAAGCTCTACGAATGGCGGATGTCAAGGATTTAAATGGTGCTCTAATGTACACCATGAAATTTGAGGCAGCCCAGCAAGCAACTCATAGAGAACGCCAGCTTGTCAGAACTGCTCAAGTGCAGGAGCCACTGGTTCAAGTCAATGTTCGTCAATGAGTTTAGACAATTTAACCAGACAACTCAATGCTTTGAGATGGAATATTAGTGACAAGAAACCAACTCTAAAGTGCTGGAACTGCAGTGCTGAAGGCCACATACGAAGGAACTGCAGAACACCCCAGAGCAGGGAAAATGAGACAACGATTTAAACAGACAATTAAATGGTATGAGACGAAAAAAGTGTGACAAGAAACCAAAGTGCTGGAACTGCAGAGCTGAAGGCCTCGTATGAAGGAACTACAGAACACTCCAGGGGCACGGAAAAATAAGATAATTTTCCAGCAGTGACGCAGGAAACAAATTAATGACCATATCGAGGAACGGAGGTTGCCAGAACATGAAAAACCCTATTTTAAAGTGCTCAAGATTTCTGCAGTGAGTGGCAACAGTAATGGGCTAACCATCAATCATCAATGCGCATATTGATGGAGTTCCTTGCAATATGATCATTGACACAGCTAATGTTACCATCATTCGGAAAGATTTAGCTCATCATCTGTCTTTTATGATACTGAATATTATTTGTATTTTAATAAATTTATTAATTGATTTGAATATTGTCTATATCAAACTTATTGTACGTAGCAGTTTTGTAGATATTCAGGCATAGGATAAATACAAGTAAGAAAATAATTATCTTCCAAAGAAGTTATACAGTGAAGGAAACATTTTATTATATAGTACTATCTGTTTAAAGAAAATCAAACACATACTTGATATTTGTTTTTAAGAATTAGATATAAGTAAGTTAAGTTCACAAGTTATCGCATGCCTAATAAATGCCTAAATCGCCAAATAGTACTTAAGTACTCAAGATTATTTGTATTTTAATAAACTTATTATTTGGTTTAAAAGTTATACTTTTGTCTGTATGAAACCTATTATGCATAGCAGTATTGTAGGTATTCAAACTTTGGGCAAATACAAGTAAGAAAATAATCATTTTCCAAAGAGGTTGTACTGCTAAGGAAATGCTTTATTATATAGTAATATCTGTTTAAAGATAATATCTGTATGACTCACTTAAAACACTGAGTTGATACATGTTTTTAAGAACTCAATATAAATAAGCAAGATTTGCAATAAATTTGCAAATTATCGTATCACTAATAAATGCCTAAATCACCAATTTAAAAAAAAAAAAAAAACTAAGCTTACTTCTTTTTTCTCTGACATAGCAGCTACTCTACCCGCTTTTACCTCCCGATCAGGCTCTCTAACCCCATTTTCAGGTAACCCACCCTCCCACGGCTGACCATTCCTTCTCAAGAACTCCCTTTCAGCTCCCCTGAGCTCCCAGTCCAAAACTCTGGAAAGTAAACTTTTCATAAACCTGTGAAAAAAAAAAGTTTAAAAGAAATCGTGTAATTGTTGGTCATATAAATCAACAATGGCTAGCAGACTTAGTAATTCCTAGCAATTTAGCAAAGTATAATAATGGCTTTAAATATTTATTAACATGTGTTCATATCTTATCGAAATATGCATGGGTGATGCCTATGAAAAAAAAAACTATTAAAAGTATTATATAAATGCCATTGAAAAAATATTTTCTGAACGTAAACCGAAATTTTTACAAACAGATTAAGGGGAAGGAATTTCTAAACATAAATTTCCAAATTATTTAAGAGGTCTGAAAATTTCACAGTTCGTGAAATCGTTGTTGGTCATATAATATATATAGATGTTTTAGATGACTTAATGTATAGTTACAATCATTCTGTATATAGAAGTATTAAAATAAACCAGTATCTGTAACGAAAGAAAATGAAAAGTTAGCATGGAAAAATTTATGTGGACGTATTGAAAATCCTAAGCAAACAGAAAATGAAATTTGAAAAAGGTTATGAGCGAAATTGGTCTTAAGAATTAATTTAGCATTTATGAAGTATTAGCTCGCGAGATTCCTGTATGTAAATTAAAAGATTTATCTGATGACATCGTTAAATCATTCATGCCGTTCATTTCATGAGCAAGAATTACAGAAAGTGAATGAAAGCGGGTATTACCTTGTTGAAAATGTTTTGAAGAAACGGAAGATAAGTGGGAAAACAGAATATTTTGTAAAACTAGAAGGGTATCCTAAAAAATTTAACACCTGGGTCTCTGATATGAAAATGGTATAAAGCTATGAAGTGTGCCTTTAATTGTTAGTTGGAATCATGTCTTTCTATATGAAACTCGTAAGCAATTATTCTCTACGCTACTTTCCTGAAAATAAAATTTTCCATTTCATTACTTAGTTCCCATCTAGTATAAATATCAATGGAGAATTTGAGGTTGGAATTTTCGAAATAATTTAACCACATTCGTGGCACAATATAAACAAAAGCAACAATTTATTTGGGTTCGACTTAGGTGGTGGGAAAGCTATTTCAAGACGCATTTTACAGGTTATTATGAAACCATTCCGATTTAATTAAAGCTATCATGATTCCCGATCTAAGAGGTAAAGTTGAATTCAATTACAACAATGTGACAAAACGTGTAAGAGTAAAAACATTTAAAAATACTAAACTAATTTTGTTAGAAGGAATTAATGAAATTTTAGGATTTGAAGTAACAGAAATTCAAGGCGTGGCTGATAGTCTGTACGTAGCCGATCCGCATGCGTCGTTCCCAGGTATTTATGTATTTTCAGATATCGTAGAAACACAACTCATAGGGGGCACTCAAACACCTCTACTGAGAATAGTGAAAGTTAATGGAAAAGATGGAGAAATGGTAAATCCTCATTATGAACGTCCGCAATATGTTCCCATGATTTGCCAACATTTTCAGACAATGGAAGTATACCTTCGATTTAACTCAGGGCAACTAGTACCATTCGAAAGAGGCAAAGTGTGGCTTGTTTTGCATTTCAAAATGAAACGCATTTTGCAAGTATAAACACATACGCAAAAACTGACATTCACATCGTGGACGTCGAAGAAGATGTATGCTTCATAAAACTGTTGCACGAAAGCTTATGAAGACTTTTATGCTACGCAAGTGGGATCTAGTCTTCCGTATTATTAAGGAACGTCTTTTCAGAAACGGTATGTATTCCGAGGTTTTTTAGATGATTGTTTCATTCTCCGATACCGTTTTTTATCACACGAAAACAAGAAAGGGAAAGAAGCCTTGAGAACCGGAACACATATTGTAAACAATGTGTTATCGGGGAGAAAACCTCAGCGAAAGAAAGAACTCGAGAAGCGAGCAAAACGCTACCTCAAAAAGCTACACTCTCGTGTGATACTTTGTGGTGCATGAAAATTTCTCTTTCTTTAAAAAAAAAAAAAAGCTACACTCTTTTGCGAAAAAATCGAAGCACCGTGAAGGAAGCGCTTGTTTTTGATGAAATTGAATATGTGTATAGCTCATACACAAATAATAAAATTATTAAAAAATCAAGGTCATAGCACCTGTTCACGGCTCACAATCACCCATTGAGTGTTCAAATTAGTAATTGGTCAAATGGCCCTTGGCGGGAATGCATGCTTGAATTCGTCGAGGCAAGGAATGGTAGAGGTTTCTAATGTCATCTTGCGACTCATTCTGCCAGGCATTCATCAATTGTCGCTCCAGATCTGCGATATTTTGTGGTGCCCGAATCTGGCGGCCTACTATTTCCCAAACATACTCGATTGGTAAAAGGTCTGGTGACCTTGCTGGCCAAGGAAGCGTATCAACCGCATGGAGACAGACCAGAGATATCCGAGCGGTATGTGGCCTGGTATTATCTTGTTGGAAAATGGCCCCAGGATGCGTGCCATGAATTGTAATGCAACCGGCCACATGATGGTATCAACATATCGTTGAGCTGTTAAAGATGTACGGAGGATGACTAAAGATGATCTGCTGTTCATAAAAAATAGTGTCCCACAGCATCACATGAGGGCTTGTGGCTGTATGCCTTTGTAAAACAAAGTCTGATTGGAAACACTGGCCCCGTCCTCTCCAGACACGAACACTGTGGTCATTTGCTTCGAGAGTGAAGCGGCGTTCATCGCTGAACACTATACGATGCCAGTCTGATGGCAGCCATGATGATCGGCTGCGACACCACTCCACACGACTACGCCGATGTTGTGGGGTCAAAGACCAAACGTCTTAAAGGCCTCTGTGAGCGTAACCCCGCCTCAGACAAGTGTCGTGAGATGGTGGACGGTACTACGGAAGGTATAGACGTGGTTGTAATGCGTTGAATAGTCGACAATAATACCGTTGGCGCGGTTCGGGCCTGTAAACATCTATCTTGCCTCCCATTTGTGCTCCTTGCACTTTCAGAGCCTTCATTTCGTCGGCAATTTCCTTGCAGTAACCACTGCTGCCAACATCTTTGCACAGCAGTGTCTATACTCTGCAGGTGGCAGCGTATTGCTCGGTATGACCACCCAGCTTCCCGCAACTCTACAATGTGACCATATTCGAAGTCGTTTAGTTGTCTGTAAAGTCTTCGATATCATCGTAATGGTATCTTTAGTTGCTTTTTTACGGAATTACAATGGCAGCAACAACCAAAAAAAAAAAAAAATTCTGCCTCTGTTACTGGTTTTATACTTCGCGAATTGCGCAGTAGAAATGCCCGCTATGATCACAATTCCTGTTCATTTGAGTTGAAACTTTTAACATTTTCATGTTCGATCAAGATGCTTTTCTATACCAAATTTCGTCACGATCGCAAAAGTCCTTCTTGGTGCTTCGATTTTTTTGCAGAATAATGTGTAAGAAAAACGCTTGGCATGTTAGGCAGTGGAAATCGGAAAAGAGAGCGAAAAATACCAAAACTTATCATTTCTTCGAAAGTTAGGAAGGTGAAAGGACGTGATATTTTTTATCCGTAATTATGACATTTGTATTAAAAGACTCTCCCGAATGCGTCAAAGCGGAACTGAATCCGTTTCTGACGTCTCCTACTCAAACAGTGGTTGAAAGGGGGCAGTGGGTTCAATTTATTTGTTAGTGATGGGAGACCTATTGTATTTCACATTTCTGGAGGGGAAGATTATTTAGATCTGTCAGAAAGTCACCTGTATATAGGCGCAAAAATTTTCAACTCAGGTGTTTCATCCCTGGAAAAAGGTGTTTAAGTAGGACCAGTTAATTTATTTCTCCGGTTTTTGTTTTCTTAAATTGATGTGAAATTAAATGAAAGGCTGATAACGTCAGATAATACATAACCGCACCGAGCACTTATAAAAACGTCATTAAATCATGGTTATGATTCTAAAGCGTCGCAATTATTTTACATTAGAAAGATACATCAGGCCATATGAACATCGAAGGAAATGAAGGATTCAATAAAAGATCTGAATGTTTTAAACTAAATGCTACTCTCGATATGATAAGGAAGAGTGCATATCGATTTGTTTCATCAAAAACGCTTATTACTGAATTTAGTGGACGTCCAATTAAAATTTATTCACAGCAAACCCGAATTTTGCTTAATGGCGGAAAATGGTGACTACAAAATCACACTTGAACATGTTTCCCTCTTCGTGCACAAAGTCCATGTTAGCCCAATTGTTTCATTACAACATGCTAAAGCTTCGGAAAAAGGTTCTGCAAAATATTCCATTCAAAGAGTTCTATGCAAAGTATTTTCCGTTTCTCAAGGCAATATGTCTTTTGTTCAAGATAATGTATTTCTAGGTCAGATGCCCAAACGTTTCATTGTGTCCTGTTTAGATAATGATGCCTTAAACAGAAACTATAAAAAAATCACCTTTCGAATTTGAGCATTACCATTTGTATTTTATAGGGGTTTACGTGGATGGGCAGCCTTTACTTTATAATCCAATTGAGCCTAATTTTTATCCGAACAATTATATTAGAGCATTCCAGAGTTTATTTCTTGGAACTAGCAGAGAAGCTCAAGGAATTGATTGATCTAGAGAAAATTATGCTAAAGGATACATGCTCTTTGGATTCGATTTAAGGCTGGATTTATGTGATAGTGAGCGTTTTAATCTTTTTCCTCACAGCAATTTAAGACTTGAAGTGAAATCTGGTGTTGCTTTGGAACAGACAATATCAGTTCTCGTTTATGCGGAGTTCGAAAGTGTTTTTGAAATAAATAAGCCAAGGACTGTTTTATCAGATTTTTAAATATATGTTTCGGCTATTCACAAAATTTTATTTCGGGACTCACAGACAACTCCTTTTTTCCAAGGTGTGTTTCCAGCTGATCGTTTACCTATTGTCCATGCTACTCCATCGTGTTTTGTTGTGAATACAGATCCTCAAGATTAATCGGGGCAGCAATGGGTTGCCTGGTTCATTGAGAACAAATCAACAGCCGAATTCTATTCGTATGGGATGCCCCTATCTATTTATGATTTTCAAATCAGTAATTTGAAATGGAAAATGTCCCTTTCTAGAATGTTACTTCAAATGTATGGGGACATTACTGCATCTATTTTCTGCTTAAACAATGCCAAGGACAATCAATGGAACGCATTATTTGTGATATATCTCAGTGCAAAAACAATGATTTGAGACTATTTCAATTTGTCAAAAAAAAAAAAAAATACATGGTGTAAAAATGAATTTTAAAAAATAAATTCAATTAATAGCAAAAATGATCTATGTTTCATTTTGTAAATCAGATTCGTAGATACAAGTTTATATATCACATTATCATATTATGTTATTAATGATCTTTTTCTTTCTTCTCTGTCATTTCAACTTTTCTTAAAAACGTTTGCTGTTTTTATTATATAGTATGTTCATGAACATAACGTCTTCTTCTCCCTGGTAGATATAAAAGTGAAATGATATGCTGCTTCTACTTCATTTTAACTGGGATTAGACGCTTTTTTTTAACCATTTCTGTAGTTACCCGACAGTTTCAAGAATCATTTTAATAAAGTCTAATTTCAGAATCGTACATCTCATAAATTCTACTAAATATTTTAATCTGAAAGCTTAGAAGTACAAAATTTATTCTTGTTATATAATAGTTACAGCTCATTAAAATGATGTGTTAAGAAATTTACACTATACATAAATACTGTGTATTTTTTTTTTTTTTTTTCCTTTTT
>KK114577.1:179687-194148 GCA_000611955.2 Stegodyphus mimosarum
CAGTTCTTAAGATTTTGCAAAGGGTGGTTAATTTATTTATTAGGATAAGTAATATTTGCATTAAGGGATATTGCTTATTTCGTTGTATGCTTTTTATATGTAATGCATTTTTAACTGAATTTTTTTCCCGTTGTTGTTTGTTTCATTTTCGATAAAATTGTTCTGCAGAATAAAATTCTGTGCAGTTTTCAAATTTAATGTTTGGTGTTCTCTTTAGGCATTTTTCCGGTACACTTAAAAGCCAGACGAAGGCTGGCCGCGCAGCGGCTAGTATATTATAAAATCTGAAAGCTTTCAGATATTTATTTTTTAAAAATATTTTAACTTCATCACAACATTAAAAATAGTGAAATGAAAAAAAAAAGACGGTATTTATACATAGACGAATAAACGGCTTATTTAAAACCTGAATTGAAACTATTAAAATAAAATTACAGATCAAAGCAAATTCAATTTTTGGAAGCTTCAATTTTCGCGCAAAAGTCGATCATAAAAAATTGTGCTTTGAGTTTTAATACTATGATAGTTTCATGCTTTTCTTCATATAAATAAGGATGGAAACTAAAAGTATTGGAATCAAGATATTTCTTTTCAATAACATCGTTATTCAAATTTCTCTTGATTATTTATCATAGGCTTATAAAGCCTTTCCCCCCATATTACTTGTTACATATTTAGTGGTACTTTCTTGCTTAAGTAATTTCGCTTTGTAAATCAGTCTGTAATAAAAACAATAAAATACAGAAATTAAAATCCGTATGTGTATACTATATATATATACACTCTTTTGCAAAAATATCGAAGCGCCAAGAAGGACTTTTGCGATCGTGACGAAATTTGGTATGCAAAAACATCTTGATTGAACATGCAAATGATCAGAGTTTCAAGGCAAATGAACAGAATTGCGATCATAGCGGACATTTCTAGTGTGCAATTCGCGAAGTATAAAACCAGTAACAGAGGCGGAAAATTTATCTTTTTTTGTTGCTGCCATTGTAATTCCGTAAACAAGCAACTAATGATGCCATTACGACGGTATCGAAGACCTTACAGACAACTAAGCGACTTCGAACGTGGTCGCATCGTAGGGCTGCGTGAAGCTGGGTGGTCATACGGAGCAATAGGCCTGCAGCGTATGGAGACTGCTTTGCAAAGATGTTGACAGCAGTGGTTGCTGCAAGGAAATTGCCGACGAAATGAATGCTCTGGAAGGCCAAAGAGCACAAATGCGAGGCAAGACATGGATGATTGTTCGCAGGCCCGAACCGCCCCAATGGTATCATTGTCCACTATTCAATGCATTATAGCCACGTATCTACCTTCCGTGGTACTGTACGCCCTCTCACGGCGCTTGTCTGAGGCGGGGTTACGCGCACAGAGGTCTTTAAGACGTTTGGCCTTTGATCCCACAACATCGGCGGAGTCGTCTGGAGGGATGTCGCAGGCGATCATTATGGCTGCCATCAGACTGGCATCGTATAGCGTTCAGCGATGAATCCTGCTTCACTCTGGACGCAAATAACCATCGTGTTCGTATCTGGAGAGGACGGGGCCAGTGGACAAAGGCATACAACCATAACCTGTGGTGTGATGGTGTGGAGCGCTATTTCTTATGAACAGCAAGTCATCTTTAACAGCTCAACGATATCTTGATACCATCCTGTGGCCGGTTGCATTACCCTTCATGGCACGTCATCCTGGGGCCATTTTCCAACAAGATATTGCCAGGCGACATACCTCATTCATATCTCTGGACTGTGTCCGTGTGGTTGATACTCTTCCTTGGCCAGCAAGGTCACGAGACCTTTCACCAATCGAGCATGTGTGGGAAATAGGAGGCCGCCAGATTCGGGCACCACAAAATATCGCAGATCTGGAGCGACTACTGATGAATGCCTGGCAGAATGGGTAGCAGGATGACATTAGGAACCTCTGCCACTCCTTGTCTCGACGAATTCAAGCATGCATTGCCGCCAGGGACGATTTGACCAATTACTAATTTGAACACTCAATGGGTGATTGTGAGCCGTGAAAAGGTACTATGACCTTGAATTTTTAATCTTTTTATTATCTGTCTATGAGCTAGCTATATACATATTCAATTTCATCAAAAACAACCACTTCCTTCATGGTGCTTCGATATTTTTGCAAAAGAGTATATATATATATAGAGAGAGAGAGAGAAGAGCCGTAATTAAATAAAAAATACTGCAGTGTGAAGGTTAAAATAGGCAATTAATTTTGAATAGGTTTAGAATAAAACTTTACTGATTTCGAAGGCAATCAGGCACAGGTCTTTCTTCTTCATAAGCAAAAAAGTGTTTTACAAAATTTTCATGGAAGAAACATTTTTTGCTCTTGAAGAAGGGGGACTTTTGTCTGATCGCCTAGAAACTGGTAGAGTTCTCTTGAAAACCAAAGCCAAAATAAGGCTGCTTTTTGCCTGTTTTAACGTATATGACAGTATTTTCTCAGTTAAAGAAAATTAATTATTAAAGGATTTCATGCATTATTTGCAAAATATATTACACAAAAAATTAAAAACGAGAGGGAAAATTTGATTAGTAAGCTTTCTCTGTAATTTATTACAAAAGGCAGTAGTCATAAGTATTTAAAATAATATTTAATAAGTTAAAAATAGATTTCAGTGAGCAATAACTTTCCATTGTCATTGCTATTAAAAACATTGAAGTTATTACATTTAGAATTAATTTATATTAATTTATTTATGGCAAAAGAAGAAATGCCTTTAATACAAATAAAGAAGTTTCATCTTTTTTACTAAATCGTATAAAAATATCAAAAGAAAAAAAGCATTATATAAACTGTCACTTTCCATTTTCAGTGCAAAAATCAGTATTTTATAATCTGTATGTTACGCATTTGCATTTAAACACATATCTAAGAATGAAAAGTCTTTTACACATCAATATACATAAGACAAATATAAATAGTCAAGCTTTGCCATACAAATAGCTTTAAGTCCATTAATTTTTTTCTCATTGTTAGTTTTAATTTGAAGTCGTTGAAGATTTTTTTCTATGTTGGCAGCCCTCTCGTAAGAGGTGCCCTGTCTTCTTCGTTTGTTCTTCTTTTATGCATATACCAGTAAATGACAATTCCTATTAAAGCTATGACCACAATGACCACGATAACAATAGCAGCCACCGTACCTGGTGGCATGGGTGGCTTTTTTGTTGGAGGGATGGAAGTCGAAGTTGTAGACTTGGCTGAAGTAGTTGTGGAACTACTAGGTACCTCAGTAGATGGGAATAAAGTAGTGGTGTGAGCAGGTACAGTAGTGTTAGGAGATGCTGTTGTGCTGTTAGAAGGTAACGAAGTAGTGGTGTTAGCAAGTGCTGTAGTAGTGTAAGGAGATCCAGTAGTGCTGTTAACAAATCCAGTTGTGCTGTTGGCAGGTATAGTAGTCTTAGGAGATGTTGTTGTGCTGTTAGAAGGTAATGAAGTGGTGGTGTTAGCAAGCACTGTAGTAGTGTAAGGAGATCCAGTAGTGCTGTTAGCAAACTGAGTTGTGCTGTTAGCAGATATGGTAGTGTTAGGAGATGCGGTTGTACTGTTAGAAGGTAATGGAGTAGTGGTGCTAGCAAGTGTTGTAGTAGTGTAAGGAGATCCAGTTGTGCCATTAGCAGGTGAAGTAGCTTCAGTAGATCCAGTTGTGCCATTAGCAGGTGAAGTAGCTTCAGTAGATCCAGTTGTGACATTAGCAGGTGAAGTAGCTTCAGTAGATCCAGTTGTCACATTAGCAGGTGAAGTAGCTTCAGTAGATCCAGTTGTGCTGTTAAGGAATGTTGTAGTTGGAGATTCAGTTATGTTAGTGGGCACAGTAGTGTTACTAGAAGACGGGGAAGCAGTGGTATTTAAGGTACTACTAGACAGACTACTACTGCTTCCAGCAGTGTGTCTAGTAGTATTGCTAATGTGAGGGGAGGCTTCAATACCATTCTCTTCTGCATACTGCTCAGCTGAAAAGGACCCTATAAAAGAAATAATATTTTTTTATTTTAAACTCCGTATTTCATATGAAAGTAATTATGTATAATAATATTGGGAAAGCAACAATTAGTAAAGTATTACCGCACACACATGATACAATAATAAAGTATTAGAAATAACGTGCAATTAATTTATTAGTAAAATTTTGACAGAATCAACCTTAGATTGGTTTTAGGAAAATACACATTTCATTTTGACAAATGTTCTGCAAAACAATTTTATACTTTGAAGAAGAGAGACCTGTATCAGTTTCAGTTGAATGAAAAGAATGCTTCTATAAATTACAAAATCAACGAAAGGCTAAGGTTGTTTTGCTTGTTTCAATTTGTAGTGTTTCTTTAGATTAAGGAGTAACGAGCATTAATTTCCTTATTCTTTTACCTAACTCACTCCATACATGCTTCATAGGATTTAAATCCGGAGAATTTTGAGAATTTTTGATAAATTCAGAACAACTGTATAATTTAATAACAAACGAATTGTGTGTTTAGAATCGTTATTCTGATAGTACTTGAATGTCTTTTGCATTTCAGGATTTCATTAGGAATATTTAGTATATATCTACACTAATTCATATTATTTTAGATAAACTCTAAATTTTTATTTCAGAGGCAATGAAACATCCCCAAACTATTATGTTTCTATCCCCGTGCGTAACACTAAGCAATAAAGTTTTCAGATTTCATTTTTAATTCCGCTTTTAACACATATTATAAGGTATTTGTCCAGCGTTCTTCGCATGCCTTTGTGGTGTAGTGGTCGGCACGCTCGACACATAACCGAGAGGTCCGTGGTTCGATTCATGGCGAAGGCTTTGCTCATTTTTCATTCTCCTGCTTCAAAAATACCTAATGACTCGACAAGTGGCACTCGAACTAAAAAAAAGGGGGTGGATGATGATTCTCCAGCACCACGATATGGCGATTGGGGCCTAATCCCCAGTCGCCCTTTAAAAGGGGGAGTATATAAGGTATTTCTCCCGTCATCTTCGCATGCTTCGTGGTGTAGTGGTCAGCACGCTTGACGACTAACGGAGAGGTGTGTGGTTCGGTTCCTCGCAAAGGCTTTGCTCACTTTTCATTCTCCTGCTTCAAAAATACCTAATGACTCTACAGTATTAATTCGTCTATTGCATCTAAATATATTAAATTTTGGCATTTCTGAAAGTATAACACCTTATTGTTCCAAAATGATAAAAATTTGCATGCTGTAGATTTTGTGAATATCAAGTGTATTTTTCTTGTTTCTTGTTAACGGAGAATTTCCTTCTTGAGAAGAGCCCTTTGTTTCCATGTGTCCTCTTCTAAAATGCTTCAGCTTTTATTGAAAACCATTCTTCTAAATCTGCCGATAGTTTTACAATACTAAATTTTGGGTCTTGTTTGATTTTTCATAGAATGAATCTACGATTTTGTGTAAGCTTGGGATTACAGGACATGACAGTGTAGATGTGTTTCTAAGCTTATAGAGATAACAGCTAAACAAATTATGAGGGAAAAAAAAAATATCTAATAATCCTGAACTGATGAAAAAATGGAGAGAAGAGTTCGAACCCATCAACATGAAATCGATGACTCAAATCCGAGACGCTGAATTTCCAAGGTATGTTCTGAAACGTTAAGCAAGACAGTCTGAGCACAGACACAAATAGCTTGATGGAATTCCTCGAAAATAAAAGGCATTTGAAACGATGCATCGTGAAAACGGCATTTGACCCCTCTGGGTTAATAACTTAGTTCACTTTTAGTTCTTACTACAAAAACGGCGGGTTCGAAAATTGACCTGGAATGACAAACTTCCTAAACATATCCCTGAAGAGTGGGCATAGTGTTGCGGTGAGTATCCTCATCTGAGTGAGATTACAGTTTCTAGAATTATTTTGAATCCCGAATTTGATTCTGTGGAGATCCATTGCTTTCCAGATGCCAGTCAAAAGGCGTATGGTTATTTACTAGTAATCAATAATCAAGAGCAAACTTCTCTGACATTTATTGTATCTAGATGCCGTGTTGCACTTGTGAATACAGTTAGTTATCTCGTCTTGCATGACTTGCAGCATTACTAGCAACACGCGTAGCTCCTAAGGTAAAAAGGCCGTTAAATCAAAAGAAACCCTCGAAAATATTCTTTTGGATAGATGCCAAAATTCTGCTATGCTAGATTAAGGTATAGAGCAGACCTCGGATGTAGAACATGACCCACTGGTCACCGAGTGACTTGTTTTATAATTTCAAGTGACCCGCTTGAGTTCCAAAAGTAAAGTATAATATATAAAAATACATTATAAAATATAAATATGAAACGACCACTTGAAGAATACATAAAAAAGAAACCAAAAATAAATAATAACAATAAAATTTTTGTTTGATATAAATTTGCAGTAACGAATATACACTTTAAAAATTGTAGCGTAATTCCAAAGAGAAATCGATAAATTTGGCAACGCTTTGCCACAATCCATAATTTCAAAAAATTGCTATTTTGCCACTTGCGGTTCAAGTTATAAATGCCAGCAAATATTTTCCCACATGAAATTGATTTTAAGAAGAGAAACAGCTTAACTACCAACAATTCAGATGTTTGTGTTCGTCTTAAGATGGCTAAATTAATAAGCCAGACTTGACTAAATTGGGGTCACAAGTTCAGCACCAGGGAAGCCATTGGTATCGAAGAGAAAAATGAAGTTCATTCAGTTACGTTTTATTTTATAATAATTATAATATTTTAATTAATATATAATTAATTAATGAGCATTGTAATTATTTTCTCAATACTATTTATTTTGTTATTCATTGAAAAAGACTGTTTTAAAGTGAAAATACCACTGAACAGAAACGTGTTCTTAATACACACATTTTGGTTGATTTTGACACACATCCGAAAAAGGGTTGTAATTTATAATTTTTCCAGTGTCAGTAAACTGAAGAAAGGCGCAATTGGCTTCGAACTTCAGACCTCCCGAATGCGCTTTGCAAGCGCTTCTAGTGATACCACGAACCCATGCAGGAGAGAGAAAATACCTTGTAAAGGTACCAAGTGGAAGTCTTTAATCGCTAATAGAAGTAAGAAGATTAGAAAGCTAACACAGCCAGAGACTAGTTCTGTTGCTCAATGAAAGATACCTGGGCGGTATTCTAACGTATGGTGTTCTAACTGATTTTCTTGTGAACAGTTCTAAACAATGGTCATGTTGTGATTTTCCAACACGTTCCCAGATTCCACAACAGGACCTGTTAGTTGATCTTGATGGAGAAGTTTGCCGAAAAGAGTCGATTTTCATTCAAAATGCTTTCATATAGTATCACAATCTCTCTTACATCCGGTACGGACAAGGGATTTGACCACTTAATGGTGGAAACAACTGTAGAATGATTGTTCACAGATACTATAGTTTGCAAATTAATTGGGAAAAAGCTATTTGTTTCGCAGAATTTTAAGTTGGTGGTCAGCTGGCACCACCAAGTCACTCAAAGCAGTTCTATCTGCCTTAAGGACACCTGGATGTCTGCTTTCGAGTACTTAGAACTGGGACAATAAATTAGGATTATTGCACCACTTTTGAGATTGTTTCTGTGAGAAGAGGAAGTTACTCTTGGATGCTTTTTAAATACGTTTTGTATTCTTTCATTTTAATGTGCTAAAAATGGATATAACGTCTGTAAAAAGAGCAAAGACTATCACAGTTAACAGTCACACATCCATGTAAGTAAGAAATCTCGCTTCCGCGGATGGTGTCGGAAAATCTAGCTTTTCTCGAATTTTTAGCAGATGCAATCAAACTGGATCATTTTCTCCAGGAAGGAAGGGCAAATGTGTAAGGCGAAGGGAAACAACTCTAAAATCTGACTGATTTCTACTCCGAAATATCATTGTCAATCGAACAAAAACTACCAAAGAACTTAAAAGAGATATAGATATATTATCAACTGGTATTGATATCCATCCTTCAAATGTGTAGCGTAGACTTCTCGCTGCTAGTTGGAAGGCATGAAGGCCAATTAATTAACGGCTTTTGACACATCAAATGAAGCATTATTGTCGGCCAAAAAATGCAAATTTTAAACCATAAACGATTGAGAAAAAATATAATTTTCAGCAATGATACTTCTTTATTTGTTCATGGTTATACATCTAACATTGTTAGACGAAGCAAGATAAGATAAGATATTGGGCATTCAACGTTCCGCGAGACTAAACCAAACTACGTGTTCAATCCAGCCGCCGAACCAGGTCTAGGATTTCAACCCCTGTCCCAGCACCTTGGAGAGGATTACCGCCATCGCCATTTGGTGACACTATCTTCATTTGCGACCTGCCAGTCACACGGGCTGTTGGTCGCCCAAGGGCATTACCCACAGAAACCCATAGCGCCACCCCCAGGCAACTATCAGGGACGCCACTCGGGCTACTAGAACCTCAAACTCTAGGACATGCCACACTCACGAACCGACTGATAAGCGATCTTTCCGGGGCTTTTAGAACTACTAGGTTCGTTATTTGTATATCCCGTGGCCGAGACTGCTTATGTATATATCGTGGCCAGCAGCTTTGCAGAGTTCTCTACATCGATTCATTCCCGCGGAGGGAGACGAAGCAAGAGTGAATCAATAAGACCTCAGCATATCCAGCAAATGGTATAATACTCTCGAAGTAAATATTTTAGAGGTTTGTTTACTGCAGATGGCACTGGCTATCTTCCTATTGATGGAATAATGAATTCATCTAAGTATATAGACATTTTAAAAGGATTGTTCCATTCTTGGAAACCTTTTCAGAGGCATTTAAATATGACTCAGCTCCATGCCACAACTCGAAATCTCTTAGAAGATTCAACATTTTGGAAAATAAAATTATTGTTCCAGATTAGTGTTGAAATTCACTAGACTTTTATCCGATTGAAAACCTATGGCACATTCTCAAGGAACATCTTAGCGGAATAGATTGTAGTAAAAAAAAGGGTATGGTAAAGAACATTATAACAGTGCAGTTCCATGATTAAGAAGTAAAAAAAATCTATGCACAAGACTAGTACAGTCAATGCCGTAGCGCATTCTAAAGGTAATTTCTGCTAAAGGAGGACATATTTCCTATTAATTCTATTATTATTACTTTATATGAACGTATGTACGTAAGTTGCCAAAAATTTGTTTTGTCCCAATTAACACACTATAGTATGTGACATGTTATGGCTGAGTTACCCCGAAGAGCGCGTTACACCGTCTCACCTATTTAACACCACTGGTGTTGATTTCTGAGGCCCATTTCCTATAAAAGTTAAGATCTTTGACGTTATCACAAAGGCATGCCAAGAAGGCGGAAGAAATACCTTATATATCCCCCGTTTTAAAGGGTGACTGCGTACTAGGGGACCCAATCGCCAAATCTCGACGGTGGGGAATCATCATCCACCACCTTTTTTAGTTCAGGGCCACTGTAGAGACATTAGGTAATTTTTGAAAGCAGGAGATGTGAAAAATGAGCAATGCCCTCGCCGGGACTCTAACCACGGACCTCTCGAATACGCGTCGAGCGTGCTGACTACTACATCACGAAGACTAGCCAAGAAGGCGGCAGAAATACCTTATAGATTAACCGAGTTGTGAATTATCGTATTTGCGGGCTAACCCCCTTTTTATACACATTTTCGAAGCATAACACTTTATTACTGATCATTATAATGAATTTTACAGTATTTTAAATATAAATAATACAAATACAAAATAATACTTTCTGCAAATACCCAGTCTATCTGGGAAAGTACACCTTTTAATCTTCTTCGTCAAAACCCAGATACTTATCTCCAGAGCTAAATGAAGAGTCACTTAAAACCTCTTCTAAATCAGCATTTGAGTCCTCATACAACAAATTGTCCTCTGTACCATCCAGTGCAATACTAATGCCGCACTTCTTAAATGATTTAACCACTGTCTGTGTTTCCACAGCATCCCATGAAGCTTTGGCCCATTCACAAACTTGCGAAATGCTGGGCCTCTTCGTTGTTCCTGATGGCGTACCATCAAAATTCGAAGACTGCATCCAGCTGCTCCATTTCTTCTTCATAAATACCTTAAATGGATTATGGTTAAATGATTAAAACTCTACGTAACGGTAATATTTCGACACTCCGAAATAAAACAACAACAACAACAAAAACATAACTCCGAATAAACTGAGTATCGACGTATAAGACGCATCCCATTTTTCAAAGAAAAAAAGTGCGTGTTATACGCCAGCAAATACGGTAAGTGACCCTGTCTAAAAAAGAATTTAAGTTTGTTTATCGCCGTATAATGGAACCATTACTAACATAAACCATTACCTTAACTCAAAACTAATACAAAAAGAAAAGGAAGAAGAGTCTCGTAAAAGTAAGTGACAGCAATATTTGGGACTTAATTTTATCTGCAACATGAGGTAATTTAATTGCACGTAATGAAGCAAATGTGAACATTGTTATAATACTGTTGCGTGCATACGAGTTCGTAATGGATTGATTGAATGCACAGGTCGTTAAAAAGTTAATAAAACTTACTCTTTTCACAAGAAATAAAGCAAAATACTGAAATATTTCCTCAGAGATATTCGTACAATATCACAATATCTCAAACTTTAAACAGAACTCAATTCAAAAACAGAGAAACTAATGCTATCTCACAGCGAATTCGCCACAATCAATAACAGCATTAAATAAACAAACAGTTCGCTTAAAACAGCTACAACTGGAGCTGAGGTGTTTAAACTCGGCTTTTATAAGCTTTTTAATTATTCACTAGAATATTATGGTAAAATCTATATCTGGATTTTTCTCGATGGCAACAGCAATTACAAGATATTTATTTATTAAATATTAAATGCATGCGCTCTTGTATTTTACTTTTCCGACGTAACTAAATCGTCTGCGTTGCACCGGAAAATAAAACAGTTTTAATTACAATTCTAAATAATTAGCTAAATGAATATGAAATCCGTAACAATACTTTATTGAAAGTAAATTGTTCATTCTTAAAAATAAATCTGTACAACCATTAATATTAAATTCTGCATTCACTCTTATCGAAATATAAGAGTAATGTAAACAAAAACAAACAGCATATATACCTTAAAGTCAGGAAAGAACGAAAACGGAATTGCACACTTGAGAGAAAGGAAAAGAACTTTTAATACTGTTTTTTAATTACGTCAAACTGTAAAACATTTGACATGGCAGAGGCAAAATTTTAAGGTTCGTGTTTCTTTTTATTCAGTCTGTTTTCTATGAAAATAGCCGTGATTGGCTGGCGCTTTTTATTCGTTACATTCCAAAAGGAAAAGATTTTAACACTTTTAAAATGTCTCAGTTTTTGTGACTTTATAGTGATTATGTATATGCCATTTTCGGTTCTATTAATATTATCATACAATATGTAGAGTGACTAGGTTGTATCAATGCAGGAAATATGAAAAATGAGCAATGCTCTCGCCTTGATTCGAACTCTGATGCTCCCGATTACGAGTCGGACGTGTTTTCAGTTACAGCATGAATTCACGCCAATAGAATGTAGAAAATCCTTTATATACTCCCGTGGAGGCACGTGGGAAATAAGGAGAAAGTATCTTATTATAAGTAAAATGGTAGATCAGACTTTACTTCCTTGACGTTATTATGTTGATAGTTTATAAAGGTTAGGATTTTATGGGCATGACATGAAGAAGATATCAATGTTAAAAATCTCTTTTAGCTGATATCCATCTATTTTTCTGAATGATCCGCTTTTCAGCAGATTCAGTTGAGACATCTTTGGATTTGTCCGCTTATGGTAAGGCACAAGAGTCGGTGCCACGATTTTAATTCATTGATTGAAATCCATGCAGTTGAAAGATAACTAATCTTCAAATTCGGTTTGAAGGCTCTTTTCGTTCAGCATAAACACATTCACTAGAATATTTGATGCATAATACTGAGTGAAAAACTTCAGCAAACTGTGTTCTTAACTTCAGTGAATGTTCACCATGAACACTTTTCGGTAGCTGGTGTATTCCTCTTATAAATTTATATCTTTAAAAACATTTGTTTTTAACGCTAATCGAATAATACGCACTTGTTCTATGATTCGACTTTTGTCAGTTCTGAATTTTTGTCAAATTCTTCTGAAACATTTATTCTTTCGTAGTTTTGTTTTTCAGACAGAATGTGCTTCATTTTTCTGAATGCTTTAGCAGAAAATTCTCTGTAAAGAGCGCAGTGGGTAAACAATCGAACCAACGCGAGTTTAATAAATGATACAAGAATAAAATGTCTCCTATAAGAAATGCGTATGTAAAATACATTGTCCATTCTATCTTAACAAAAGACCTCTCCTTCAATCCACCAAATGGATTTCAGATCCTTAAGGCCGGTTTACACTATTCCGAGTGACTTTCGGCGAGCGGCTCGTCCGAGCGTCTGGAACCGAGTGAACGGACCTGTACTCGGATACATTGTTACATCAATCAGAGCGGACTGACAACTGGCCTCCGTTTTTTTGTAAAATGGATACCGAGGTACAACTAAAGAGCCTCTATGTATTCTTAAGTGCAACTTGCTGTGCTTGAAGTTTGCGAAGCAGTTTCCAACGAATTAATTTCGGCTCTAGGAGGGGAAGAAGAAGAAAAAGAAATCAAAACGTAATTATGTAGCCCGCCGGGATGAATTGAGAGCATTAAATCACCTTTTAAATGAACTTCGGGGCGAGAATATCCGAAGTTACAAAACCTCCGTCAGAATGGGTGAAGGATAATTTGAAACTTTATTGGAAACGGTCACACCAATTATTCATAAAAAAAAAAAAAAAAATTCTTTCCAGATCTCTGCCAGCAAAATTAAAACGTAGATAGCGCTTCAGTTTCTGCGGATAGGCGACTCCTACAGTTCTCTGCAATATTTATTTCCGAGATCCAAAATACACAATCAATATTTATTCCAGAAGCGTTTGAGGCCGTTTTCTGTATGTGAGGTCCCTCAAATGTTAACATGCTAATAATAGCCTCATATACCTTCTGTCAGCGATTTTTATTTTAATACTTCCGACTGATCGTTTGTAAATACAATCTAATTTTTGGTTCAAATAAAAAGGAAAGTTTATGAAACAAAATTTCAAAATTTTAGATTATATTTTATTTGATGTAACCATGCCATGAGTAGAAACTGGTTTTTCGAAATTTATATCAACAAAATAAAATAAATATTTGCCCTTTCACTTATTTTTTTAATTGAAAACTGTATTTTATTGGGTAGTTGAATAACATATAATTTAATTGTTTTTTGATTAAAGAAAATTCAGAAATAAATATGCTTAAAATAAATATTTTGAATCCGATAACTTAATTAATTTTCTTCTATGTTTTTTCTACAATATCAAAACCTAAATTCATTCTGATCTGTAGTTATATCCACGTTATATTTAGGTATTAGTAAATAATGTTCGTAATTTTTGGATAGCGAAGTATCCCATAATGCTTCACATGATGCATATACATTAAAAAATGCCATAGTTAGATTATTGTTCCATCTCGGTATTTCCGATATGATGAAGAAACTGGGTACGGCTTCTCTGCTTGGAGTTACTGCCCGGATAGATTTTGAACTGGTTCAAAGTAGAAACGGACTCGCTGACTTATCACCCCAACGTTTTTATTCGGACGAAGTGAGCGTTTACATTGTCAAAGTCACTATATATAATGACTTCTGAGTAAAAGGCCTGTCACTTCTGAGTAAAAGATGTAGGCCTATCCAAACGGCCATGGCCAGATTCAGAAGTGGGCATCTTGGATGCATGAAATTCAAAGAGGGAGAAAGGACCTTCTCCTCGTGTGCATGTTCCCTCCCTGCCTCTCCTGTTCACCTACTGGATTGTATAGGCGTCTCCCTAAGACAGCTGTCGGCTCAGCAGGACGACGTCATCCCTAAGACAGCTGTCGGCTCAGCAGGACGACGTCATCCCTAAGACAGCTGTCGGCTCAGCAGGACGACGTCATCCCTAAGACAGCTGTCGGCTCAGCAGGACGACGTCAGCAATTTGCTTGTGCGGCAAGGTCTCTTGGACTTGGTGTAGGCTTTCCTGTACCAAGGGGATTTGAAACAACAACAAGACATTGTCAAAGTAGTCTTAGCAAGTGGCTCGCTACGGGTTCAATAAAATTGGGGGTGGAACTGAGCCAAATCGTACTGTCACCTGTTAGGTGCTCAAGGCTGTTACCAACGACAGGGGTAATCTAGCGCTCCTTGCCACGAGGAATTTCGTGGGCTTGGGCTGACTACATCAGACAAGTGAGCATAAGCAACAATAACAACAATAGAATTCCTAAGTCCCTCACATCGCTCTCTAGTACTTTTAGGTAGCTATTAATGAAAGAAAAAAAAACAATGAGACAGCAGCGAAAACAAACCCCGATGAATACTTAGAAGAAAACCATACATATCGGATATTTG
>KK114577.1:194164-206535 GCA_000611955.2 Stegodyphus mimosarum
CTATTAATATGAAGTGGAATGTTTCTGGACAGAGATGAAACCACATGTAAATGTGAAAGATATATTAATGAGAAACATGTTAATGGGGCTTCACTAGATTCTGTAAACAATCTTGTTTTCGTTGAAATTTATCAATGAAAGTAAATGAGAAAAATATTTGTTACTTTTATTCATTAAAAAATGGCTTAACAGTTGCAAGAATAGACAAAAGACATCAGCAATTTGGATGTTACGTTAATGATACCATATGATTCGAAATGATTCATTGATTTTAGGGTTCTACAGGAAAATCATCTTTGCGAAACAGATGTTTAATCTGCATTCATTCTTAGATTTATTTTACTATGAAATTGGCTTTAAAATCGCTGCATCACACACGGTTTTGAGAAGCAAATTACTTTTATGGCAAAATGGCATTTTTAAACAGTAGAAAAGATGTAACTTACATCTTTCCATTAGATTAATCTAATCAGTAATTTTAGGATTTCGATCTTTACTGTCACTTCTCTTTCCGTTTCCCTACCAGAACGCAATTTGGATTGAATATTTATGCCGAGGTTATTGGATGGTAAGACAGAGCGTGTTTCTTCCTCTCGAGGACACATTAGTAAGTTTAGCGAGCTCAGATAAGATTGCATTCTTTGGATTTTTATTATAGTGGCTGGCATTTAAATTGTTAAGCCGATGAGAAGTTTGAGCCAACTTCGCGTTAAATCATTCATATAAATAACCCTTGGCTACTAGATTTATCTATAAATTTGAATTTACTGTTAGTTTAAGTTACATCGAAACAAAAGTTTGGCTGATTTATAAGCAGGAGTCGTGCATTTATGTTCCAGTTCTGACTTCATAAAAAGGTTTCTTTTAAAATCTTTTTAAGACTTTGAAGTTCTTTTCAGACGAAGAGATAATTCGCTCCAAGTTTGCTGGGAGTTTAGACTAAGTTTACACTAGCAAAGAAGCCTAAATTCTATAAGCTTAAGTAAAATTCTTTATCATATTCCAGTTACAAATATTATTAAACTTTCTCCCGTATTTTACTCCCTAGCATTTTAGTGCCAAGTTCTCAAAATTTTAAAAATGTTCGCGCAACTTCTCCCTTTCTCGATGCATTCAGAGAACAAGTTACCCTAAATTTTAAATTAGGTTCGTCAACCAAGTGATTATTTTCATTTCATTAACAAAAACAAACCTCGCCAACTACCTGCGAAGGTCAATTCCGAATCATTCCCTTCTAATTCTTGAACTTTATATAGTTCGACTGTCTCAGACGCAACCCTGGCTGGCATTCTGCCAAAACACATAGACTCGTCCGAAAGGGGCGTTATTACTTGCTGCGACGTGAAAGGTCACGTGAAAGGCTTCGCTTCTCCGGAAAGAGATATGCTGGAGGGAAAGAAAGTCTTTATTCTTCCACCCTATTTTGAGAATAAGTCGGTCCAAATGGCGCATACGTGTTTGCACACATGGTCGCGGATGAGGCGGTCAAACTATACCAGCCTAATACAAGAGCCGACTAAACACAGGGAAGCAAATACGAACTGACGTTCAGTCTATGATTTTGTTGAGTCAGCTACATCTTCTCTAATTATTTTATTGGTGAATTGAGACCTCAGGGAGTAGCCCAGACAACAATAAGACCGGGCGATATTTAAGTTATGGGGAAGTAGAAATAAAGATATATCACGACAGATTGTAATGTTAATATTACTTCGTGTTCTTGTCGGAATGTGCTTTTCTTTTAAAGAAATAATATTGTGATAAAAATAACATGTAGTTTATCCATGATTACTTTTTTATTTGTTTTCTTACTTTTAACCCTTCCTGAAATGGAATTATTGCATAAATTTTTCCTTTTAATTTTCCAACAATAAAATTTAAAAAAAAATGTGAAAATACCCGGAAAGATATGGTAATTAAAGAGGCATAAAAAGTGTGTGAGTTTGCGTTCGAAATTATAAAATAAAATTTTAATAATTTTGGATAAAAATATTATTGTAATGATAATCAAAGTTTTTTAAGTGCTTTTTTTTTAAGCTGTTATGTAACCCGGAACATTTCATTTATATTCCAAAAAATGCTTATCCATCGTCTTACTTCTTAATTTAAATGTATTGTCGTTTGCTTATATTGCTTATTCTACAAAGATGAAAATGTTCGCAAATTTCTTGAGAATACACAGTTTTTTTTGTTTTATATGAGACTACGGCAAAGCCTCGAGGGCTATCTGCCTAAGAGGAGGGATGACTTTGTGGAGGACTTTCTAGGGGAAACTAGCTTGTATACACGTTACACATGGGGAAAACCACGAAAACGCCCATGCAGCCAACCCGTTCCCGTGATGCAAACCTCGTACCCAACTACCAGTGTTCAGCTACGTTACCGCTCGGCCGCTGGTAAGCCTAAAAGTACACAGTTACGAAGACAAAAAGCGAAATCACTGTTTTGATTCAAAGGCTGGCATTTTCAAGTAAACTTTACCAAATATTGTGACTTATGCTAACGGGAAAATCGAGCAAATATCACCCAAAAAGAGACACCCGAATATCTAGATCACACTATTGAATCTGCTATGAAAATATTAATGTAATTTGTTACAGCTGTGTATCATTAACTTATTTGCTACAGCTGCATGTAAAAAATAAAATGGATTCTTTCATTTACAAGAGAAATTAAAAGAGAAATTAAAGAGAAATTACTTCCTGTTGCAAATAATTTTTTTTTGGGGGGGGGACACATATTAGGCAAGTTTCTCAAAGCTTAACATTACGGGAAATTGAAATGAAATAGGGTAATTAGAAATTCTCGGGATGCATTTAAAAAAATTATCACCTGTATTGGGGCAAAGAAGAAATCTAAAAAGTGTGACGATTATGAGAAAAAAATTCATGTAACCTACACAGACTTAAGTTCTGACTTCCCACTACAGTTGCATTTCCGTTTGCTTGTCAGAGCTCAAGAGCTGCTTTAGAAACACGTCAGGAAAGATTTCATCACGATGTTATTGGCTGAAAATGAAAATGTAGCGAAAATATCGAACCCAACTTTAACGTTTGATTACTATAGGATTCTTAACCAGAAACTCAAGTTCGTTACAAAAGGAAAAACAAAGTAATAAAGTGAAGGTACAGGTTTGATAATTTAATTTATCTTATATACAGTTATGATCAAATAAATTTTCTTCTTTTAAAGCTCTGTTTGCGATTAAAAAAATAATTATTTAGTAATGTTATGCATCCTAAAGTTTCTTCATTCTTTTAGAAAAACTGGTATTGAAAACTTTTATTATGCTGAAATGCTATTCAGCTACGTAAAAGGTATAAAATACACACTATAATTTCAGGAGGGGGGTGGAGAAGCTTTTAAATGAAGAACAGCATTTTCTGTGTTGTCCCTAATCGTTTTGTTTTTTCTTGTTTAATAATAAGACATGGGGTAAATATTTCAGATAGGTTTTTTCTAAAAAAATACAGAAAAGTTATTACATTATACAAATTATTTGAAAGCATATAAAAATAACAAAATAATATAAAACAAGGTATATTTTAAGCATTATTAATTTTACGCATCGGAAATGTTATATAGGTTTGAAAAAGAATATTTAATACTTCCACCGTCTTGTTACACATGGAACGTAGGGAATCTATTCTAAACCAATGCGTTTCGAATTCGCTGAAGTAGAATTCTTTATAAGCAATATGTGCCAATACAGTAAACAGTTAAGTGGAAACAGGGAGGAAAATCAAAATTAAAATATTTACCTTTTATGCCAAAAGCTATAAGCAAAACGCACAGCAAAACTTTATCTGCCTTTGCTGCCATGTTATTTCTAAAAAATTGTGGTAAAATAAAGCAAATTCTGGCTCTTAGCAATATCGACCCACAGTCTATCGTTATAAGATAAAGTAAACCTTTATCTCACCTTCGAGAGCTAAGTTTACAGAAATATTTAATTTCACCTCGTGATAAAAAGTAACCAGTAGAGCCCTTTGAAATCATTCGCAAACTTCTCTGATAATTCTGATAATATCTTTTTTCTTAACCCTGTACCTGGAAAACTCGTGATTTTCTGGAAGTAAAAGAACAATGAGGTGTACAATAAAGAAAGGCATATAGGCTTGACTCATAATTCAGTTCTAAAAAGATCGAATGTATTACGTTCTATGGAATTCAAAATGCACTTACAACATTCAAGCAATTATGTTTATTTCGTATGGTAATTAAATCCCTAAAATAAACTCACTTCTAAATTAAATATAATTCCTGCGTTTGCTCACTTGTTTGGTAAAAAAATAAGTGAACGAATTCTATGAACTTTAAATTTTTAAGGTTATTTAGTATAACAAAATTCTTGACAACCATTTGCTTTCATCAAAATAGTTATGTGGATATCTTTCCGATGGAAATTGGTGTTTTTACCTTACATTTGGTACCTTACATTGGGTAAGCAAATTATTTGGGATGAAATACGTATTAAAAGTCTCATAACCTCGCATTGGGCTAAAGTTATTTAAAAACAGCATACATTTAGAATTTTCCATAGACAGTTGTGACAAAAATGTTTTATTCCCTACAGTGTTGCCACTGCTTGCTTTGCTGAGTTTTTAATCAAAAATTCTTTAAAGTTTCACAAATTATTAAAATAGACTATAAAACAAATTCGAAATTCAAAATTCGGTCTTCCAGGTGCACATGTTCGAAGGACTATGTTATTCAAAATTTGATGACTCTAGGTACCGTTGTTTTTTTATAATGGGGGAAACATACATATCTTCATGTAGATTCTTCATCATTTAGTTTCTTTAATACAGGGTGATAATATTTGGTGGCAACAATTTGAAAGTGATACAGCCATTTATAGTGATTCGACGCAAAATGCCCTTTCGAGACTAATAGCCCTTCTGGCCTAAAAATGGAGGCTCATTGTAAGTTTAATGATGATTCCTACCCTCTCCTTCTCGACCGGCCGGGACTTTCGCTAAAAAGTGCAAATTTTCCAAAACTATCACGAGAAAGAATTGTTTTGTTCATTTTAGCGTCAGAATGCCAGTACATTGCCTTAATTTTTTTGACATGTTTTAAGATGCACGTATATATATGTTTTTACAGACATCGCAAAAATACTTTAGGCCGTATATATACGGGACTGCCTGTCAGAAGGTTTGCTACCGGTTAGTATAAAGATATTGGATATGGCAACTCGTGCATAGGTGAACCTGGTTTTGAATGCTTTTCAGAGCAAACGTAAGGCGATCGTTTGATTTCAGTATTTTTAAGGAGAGGAAATATTAAATCTGCTGGCTGAAAGTCATCTCGATTGGCTCGTGGTAAGGCTAAATTCTCAAATTACATTCTTCAAAGTATTTGTAAGGTTTTAGTTTAAACTAACAAAGTTTATTTTTATTTTTCTTTCCTTTGAGCTCTTATTTCAACTTCCCGTTAGAATGAGTCCCCGTTTCAGTTTTATGCTAATTTGAAGTGGAGCCAAGTTTTGTATTTAAAAGGTTAGCAAGGAACTTCTCAGTGTGAGAGAGCCTTTAGTCTCAGATCACTGCAGCTCTGTTCGACGTTTACCTGACTAGCTAGTATTTAAATTCTAAGCCTTAGCGCTGTTACGCTGTTACTTATTGAAGTAAATCTAAGTGCGTTAGTATTAGCTAAATCTTGCTACGCGCCCTTGATAGTTTAGCATAGAGGCCAGCCTCGCGTTTATAGCTCTGTCAGCAACGACTACTTAATTTCTAATCACTTTATTTTAAATTATTTGATTGTTCAGTTTAGACCCAAGTGGGGTCATTATTTTCTGTTATCCCTCCCGAGTTGGGAAGTGGCTGTAAATAGTGGTTTAATAAAAGGGGATTTTAAATCCTTCTAACGTGCAGTTATTCTACCATTTAACCACAGTTATTCTACCACAGAACATAGCTGCATTCAGCTCTCTGTTCAAGATCAGAACTTTGTTACTGTTACGAATATGTTCGCCAAAAGTATGCACAGAGCACTCAGTCGTGACATATTTATGATCAAAGTTAGGATGGAACTGGACCAAAGGGTTAAGCATAATTAACATCATTTAAAACACTACGGTATTCGAAATGAGAAAAGGCATGAGAAATGTCAAATATCATGCCTTTTCTCATTTCGAATACAAATCAAATAAAAAAAAAAGAACATATGAAAATTTTCAGATTTTAAATTACGTCCAAAGGAGCGTTATTTTAACATTTTGTGTGATACCTTTATTTATTAAATACCACGTTCTTCGCACTTAAACCGTATTCAGTTCAAGAGCCAATATCGCAAAATAATTTTAAACTGAGCGTATCTTTAGAATTTCCGATACACAGTCTCGCGCGCTGGAGATAAAAATGTTTTCTCTGTACAACTTTGCCATTGCTCGCTTTGAAATCCTAGAGTTTGTTAATCAAAAATTCGTTAAAGTTTCACAAAATGTGAAATCGATAATAAAACAAATTCCAAATTTCAAATTTGAGCTTCCAAATGCCCATATACGCAGTAGGATTACATCATTCAAAATTTGATGCCTCTAGGTACCGTTGTTTTATCACAATTCGAGAAACATGCATACATTTATGCACATTCTTCATTATTAAATTTCTTCAAATATAATACGGGGCGATAATATTTGGTGGCAATAATATGAAAAGTGAAACGGACATTCAGAGGGATTCGAAGCAAAATCGCAAAGCGCAAGCAATAGTCCTTCAGGGAAGGGATAAAACCTTTTTTGACTATCAAATGAGGAATGCTGTATGCAACGCAACATGATGTAGTCAAAAATATTAATGTTATGGAAGTCGGTTTCCCAAACTTCAGTTAAACTTTAGTTTGTAGGAAAATATTTGTTGATTCCGAGATTGCTAAAACAATTTGGCCAAGAATTATAACAAATTTCGATTTACTGTATGTAATGGCTGACTGAAAGAAAGAAATTCTGCGTCAGTGGAAGAAGAGAACACTTCAGCTCTTTCTTTCAAAATCTATAAAAAGTAAAAGTTTTTTAGTTAATGACTTTTTGGATGTAAATGTTTTAAAATCTTTAGTTAGAAGCAGGGCTGTGGAGTCGGATTCATGGAGTCAGAATCGGAGCTAGGCAGATTTGTTGGTAAAAGGAATCAGAGCTGGAGTCGCTAAAAGCACGGTCGACCCCGACTCCAGTTTTTGTTGGGCAGTTTGAATTTGAAATGAAATTAAAGTGAATTAAAAAAAATTAACGACAAACTGAGTTATTATTTTTATTTATGGACTATATACATTAATAAATAGTTATTTTCCATTTTATTGTCATATTAATAAATAAATATAAGGGAGGATAATAATTTGTGATTATTGATTGAACTGATTCATTTAGTTACAAATCTCATTGGTAAATTTAGGTAAGCAGAAATAACAGCAAAAACTTCCAAAATTGATGCCATTCTTAGGAAGTGAGCAGGAAAAGGATCAATTATTGATCAAACAACGCAATGGTGAAGTACTTCTTTGATGATATAGCGCTTGTTAGAATTAACGACGTTTTTAGAAGATCTAGATAATTAACAGAAAGACTACGGAATGATCTCGCAGAATTGGGAACTCTTCTTCTACACTGTATATAGCCACAAGAAAGCTACAATCTGAAGGATTAACAGGAGGCGGGAAGAATGTGATGTTTGTTCTTTCTGAAATGGAGGGCTTATAGCAGAAGGAGTCATTTCCTCAATGGAGGAAGGATAAACTAGTTTGCTAGACAGTGAGATCTTGCTGGGTTCAATATCTGTAGATTCAAAACACGGAATTTTGTTGGATGACGAACACATTAAAAAGGCAAAGAAAACCATCTATAAACTTTCACTAAGAATGAAATTATTCTCAGAACAATTGGAGTATTCAAATCAGGACAGTCAGGCTGCACACATAGCAGCTGAGTCTCTATCATCCTCTTCCAGTGATGGATTAGATTTTCAGAAATATTTGGATAATATCGTAAAGGCTAAGGCTATGCGAATGAAAATAAAAAACCAAGAACCTTTAGATATAAAAATGAAAAAATACAAATAAGATTTTTACACAGCCGTTGAAGAAATAGAGAAATATAATTACTCTTGCAAGACACCTCATTTAGAACTTATAAAAAATCTATCCTGAAAAGTTAAAAGAAGTAGGCCTAACAGTAACAGTTCTTCCTGCTACTCAAGTTAGTATGAAAAGACTGTTCTTAGCTCTGAAGTTTATTAAATCGGATTTACGGTCATCTAACAAAGAAGATCTTGCCGAAGCTATACTGATTCTTAGAAATTACTAATGTCATTTTTTTCATTTTATAATAAATACTAATTAATATAAATAATTTGCTATGCCATCAATCTTTTTCGGTAGCATCTATTACTCCTTTTACATTAAAAAATCTGACGTGTATTTCGCATGCCTTCCTTGTACGGAATATTAAATTATACGCAATTTGCATTTCATTTAAACTTATTGGGTTGAATTTAATCTAATTCATCGATAGTGCATAAACCACAATAGAATAAATGCACTCTTTAAAATTCACTATAATTGTTTACCATAGCGACACTCTGGCGTTAGCTTCACTTAACAGCGTTACATCTCCTTCATTTTATGACTCATCCGAATGCACAAAAATTATGTATATCATCTGGAGAATTACCTGATCGTTGCCACATGTTCTATTCAAATACTATAATAATCTAAAACGATGTGCAAAATAAATTTTAAAAAAAAAGGAAGGAAACAATTTTTAACAGACGATTCAGTATTTCTCATTCAATTCTCAATTCGCGACACGGCAAAAATACATAAAAACTCAAAATATTTATATTAAAAATTACGAAGTAAATCTTACTTAAATTACACGTATTTCCTCGAATATATTCCAGAATGGATTAAGCATGATTTAATTCTCAATAATAAAAGAAGGCGTTATCTTTGTTGTTGCGAAGCTTAGTTTCTCTAGATTGGCAACAAATCCAGTACTCTAGAAAGTTTTAAATGTAAACAAATATGTTCGCCATGAGAAAAATGATTAGGCTTGGCCGCACTTAAACAACTTTTAAACTGTTGATATGTCTAAAAACCTTGCATGCAGATTTGCTAAAGGCATAAAAACCTTAACCGGAAGATAAGAACAACATAATTCAATCATTTTTAAAGCAAAAAATCGCAAATTACCAGCATATAAGAATAATAAAAAAAAAAAACTAAGCTCACTGAGCCCAGTAACAGAGTAGATATATATATCCATAAATTTATATACTTTTGGTGCGGCCGACAGCAACCAAAATAGGACGTGCACATCTACATGTTAAAGCAGTCCTATATACAAAACTGCAACGTTCTGAGACTACTCGTTTTTAAGTTATACGAGATACATACACACATACGTACGTACTCACAGACGCCCCGAAAAAACCTCTTCAGAATCTATTTCAAATCAGTTTTATAATTTTTTTGGGGAAAAAAGTCCTTTATTCTGTCCTTACGTACGGATGCCACTCAAAAACATCGTTAAATTGCATTCGATAGCGGTCAAAATAGATATTTTCATTGAAATATGATACCCTAAATTTTTCGCGCTTACAATACTTCCTTTTTACTTCGTACAAGGAAGTAAAAATAAGCTGTAACACATATGTATATGTTTACATGTATATGAGAGAGTCGGAGCAGGAGTCTCTAAGTTTAAAATTCCAGGAGTCGGAATTGGTCATTTTCTCTACGGACTTCACCGCCCTGGATTAATTTTAGTATTATGAAAAAGCCCAAAAGAAAAATTTTAAAACTTTAAGTTACTGTCATCAGTAGTTATGTTATGTTACGTTACGTTATGTAGAAGTGAAGGGGCCATCTAATATTTGCCCTAAGTAAATAGGTTGTCAGGACTGAGTGTTCGGTGCATATTCTTGGCAAACATCTTCGTGAAACGTGAAGTCCAGATCTTGAACAGGGAGCTGAATGCAGCTATGTTCTGTGGTCGAATACTGTGGTAGAATGTGTGCATATGGGGATCTGAAAACCCCCGTGAATACCATGAGGCACAAAGGGATTCCCCAAAGGTTAATGTGTGGTGTGGACTAATGCACGACCGAGTCATTGGACCTTTCGTTTTTACAGAAAAGACGGTCTCATCAGTCGTATACTTAGGACATGTTGGAAAACTTCGTATTTCCACAGCTAGAAGAGCTTCAGCCACATGTCTTTTTGCAACAAGATGGTGCACCACCTCATTGGGGTACCATCGTTCGTAGTTCTTTGAATGACCATTTTACAGGAAGATGGATTGGGCAAGGAGATCCAATTCCTTAAACACCCAGATCACCCGATATAACGCCGCTGGACCTTTTCCTTTGGGGATTTGTAAAGGACAACGTTTACAAGAGGAGGGTGACGAACATTGATGACCTAAAAACCAGAAGGAGAACCGCAATAGCCTCTGTGGATGCCGACGTGCTTGCCGGTACCTGACGTGAAATTAAATATCGGCTTGATATTCTCCGTGCGACGAAGGGGGCGCACGTGGAAGTTCATTGACAAGGGTCATGAAACTTTTTGAGTCTGTCTAAATATTTATGTTATTAATTTTAATCTATCTTTATTATTTTGTGAGTTATTAAATATCAAAATGGGTCCGAGACTTTATAAATACTCTGTATATGGAGATACATATGTCGCTCGCTGAAACCGTAGTCGTAAGGTTACTGATAGTGTAATGGCTCAGTATTAACATACTGATAATCATAAAACAAAATTCTTCGTGTGAGCACACGAAGAAAACCTTTGCAAAATAATTGAAGATGTTGTGACTATTCTCGCTTGTCTGCCATCAGAACAGCCCCACGAAATTCATTGCGACAATGAATACAAGATTACGCCTGTCGTTGTTAAGAGCCTTGGGCACCATATAGTTGACAGTATGATTTTGCGCAGTTCCACCCCAATTTTGAGAAAGAACACGGCGGGGGCGGTCGAGGGTCTCCCGTCTCTCTTCCACTACCAACAACCTCTCGAGGGGACTTTTGATTCGCCATATATTTAGAGTGTCCCCATGCCACAAAGACACTCTTTACATTTACAATATTCATGCCTTCGCCGGGATTCGAAACCGGGGCCTATGGTATGGTAGTCCGAGTCACTAATCTCTATTCCGTTTGGGCGGCATTTCGGGATATTATAAATATAATGGCCCAAAACATATTCCTATCGATGCACAACTCTGGGTATTGTTATTTACTCCTCCTAAAATACATTAAGCACTTTTTTATAACCTTAAACATAAAATATAACACATTTCTTAGAAATACCTTAGATCCTATTGAATATATCTAGCAAGAAATGGAAATAAAATTCGGAATCAAATATTTCCTTAAAACAACAATTTAAATTAATAATGCAAGACGAGTGGAGAAAGGCCTAGAATAATAAAAAATCTAGTTTAAATTTTTGCCGAAGTGTTTTAAAAATTATAGTAGTGCAGCAGAATATTAGGAAAATTTTAATAAAACTAAGATGCCCGATTATTTTTTTATATGCTTTTCCAACTCCAAAGAAATGATACTAATTTTTGAGCTCGATATTTTTTTTAAACATATTAAATTTGTAGGGTATTTTCTCCCTCATTTCAGCATGCCTCTATTGTCTAATCGCTAGCAGGTTCGACACTTATTCCGGAGGTCGGGAGCTCAAATCCCAGCTTGAACATTACGGGCATTACCTCAAAAAATTCTAAAAAAAAATCTACGAGTATAGTTCGACCGTCTGAAACGCAACCCTGGTTGGCATTCTGCCAAAACACAAAGACTCGTCCAAAAGGGGCGTTATTATTTGCTGCGACGTGAAACCTCGGGTGAAAAATCTTCTTTTTTCGGGAAAGAGAAAAGCTGGAGGAGAAAAAAGTACCCATCTTTCTGCCCTATTTTGAGAATAATTCGGTAAGAATTGCGCATGCGTGTTTGCGCTCATGGTCGCGGATGAGGTGGTGAACGATAATTCGTCCCAACCAGGTTTGGGGGATTGGATTTTCTTATCTCCTGTCGCCCTTTAACAATGGATTATATAAGATATTTTATCCCTCTTTTCCACATGTCTTTGTGGTGTAACTGGAAGCACGTTCGGCGCGTATTCGGGAGGTCTGGAGTTTGAAATCCGGCGAGGGCAATTGTAGATTTCTTTATTTTCCTTATATCGAAAAATTCTACAAATTCTTCTATTCTGTAAATGTAAACGAAGATAAGCTAATGTATATCTTAAGAAAACCACGTTTTTAAATTTCAGATTAAGGTATTTAAATGTTTTGACTGTATTTTCGCATTCTAAAAGCCCGTTTACTTTTCCGAAGCAGTGAAATAAAGATG
>KK114577.1:206579-239417 GCA_000611955.2 Stegodyphus mimosarum
ATTCATAAAAGCTTGTTGAGAAGAACTGAAACATATGCTACTATTTTTGGAAAGAAAATGATATTTATAAAATTCTTAAAGAGAAAATAAATTGCATAATTTTTTAAAGGTTTATTTGGTTTCGGAGAGGGAAAATTAAAATTCGCCGGAAGACAAGCCATGGCTCTTTCAATTGATTCAATTTCGTAGATTTTTTTAGTTGAGATTAGAAATGGGCGTTTCGATCTCGAACTGAATCAAAAAACCGATTCACTTTACTGATCGAGCGAATGGTGATTCGGCAAAACGGAGTAGTAACTCCTCACCCACTGAAAGATCTTGTTGAAAACGTGCCAGAAATGTTACATTCCAGAAAGGAGCGTTTTCCCTCCATGTTAAAAGTGTGTTTCATTTTTATCATTTCCTAACTTTTTGAATATATTGTTTATCCAGAACTTTATTGCATGGATTTGTCTCGAAAGGATGTTCCAAGGAATCTCAAAAGTGAAAGAAATCAACCCAGCTCTTGATTCATTCTCCGTTACAGATCTTATTCATCAAAGTTATTATTAGTGAGCAGTGAGTAGAACAAAAAAGGACTGATTCAGTTCAATGAATGAACGGCGCCAAAGGCACGTAAGAAGGAACGCTATAATTCCTTACATAATTCAACAGAACTCTGTATGCAAAGTTCTTAATAGCACAGTGTTAAAAAACCTACAAAACAGCGTTTTTTAGAAAAAAACGTATCCCAATAAAAATATAGAACATAGAGGCGTTTAAGAAATGCTACACTAAAGTTAAATTTAATAACTTATATCTTAAAGTTACCTATTTGCATTTTCCAGTTCTTTCGCAAATGTCAAAGGTTTTTAAATGTTCTACGTAACAAATACTGAAAAATATTTGTTAAAAAATACATATATTTTTTTTCCAGTGAATATTTACAAAATCTTACTTGATTAGAATACTTAGCAGACATTTTAAGTGTTCTTAAAAATGCCTTGTATAACCTCCTGCAACCGCCTTTTCAAAATAAAAATAAAGTGTATTTTAAAAATAGGCAGTGTACCATAGGCACAAATTTTCACCGCTTCAGATTCTTATAAAAGGTGATTTTGGATAAATCACACTTAAGGGAATTTGTATAAGACTTCTTATAATATTTTTTTCTCTATACTTTTTTTGCGTTGCTTACTCATTTAGTTTCCGTTCCATCTGTCATTGCTTTACATTACATTTATAACTGATATCCATAAATTTCATAGGAAATAGGAAACGGCCATTTTAATCAGAGTTTCGTTAGTGGATTATTTTATTATCTTTGAGAACGAAAACGCAGTTACGATGACGGGGTCCAATGTCTGAAGTATTTTTATATCTTTTACTGATAACTTAGAGTTTAGTTGCTTCTTTCATTTTCGATCTGACCTTATTTTTACCGAACATATTTCTTGCAGTTTCGCCGGATAGCAAATAGAAAATTTGTTATTTTGAAATAAAGTTTGAAAATTAATATTTGGAATTTACAGATTAAAGCATGCACCTGGAGTTATATATTTCATAAATTTGTACACTTTAAAACTTAATAAATGCAAAACTCTGTAAAATAAAAATTATATACTACTAAAAAGTTACAAGGGAAACGTAAAGAGATTTGCCGAATCCATCGAAAAATACTTAACCGAAGGAGCTCAAATATTTTAGTCAACGAATCAAAATGTAAGAAGTGTCATATACTGATCCAGTGAAGTCACACATCTGGCTTTGAGTTGCTGCTTTCCATGTTTATATTTGCTTTCAATACGGTTTTCTTTCGTTTATTCCATCAGCTTCTACATTCTGGAAATATGTACACTGCGGAGTAACAGTTTTAAATCTCCCGTTCTACTGGGCTGATTGACGAAATTCAAGTTGCGTTTTTCATGTCTCGAAAGCGTGACTTAGGATATACAGGGTGTTTATAAAGTCCCGGACCCGTTTTTTGATGTTTAATAACTCATAAAATAATGAAGATATAAACAAACTTATGGCATTTATGGATGGAATAACTTTTATATTTTCCTTTTCAGGTTTGAATATCTTTACTTTTGTAAATATCGTCTACGCGTGTGGTTCATTTCAGATAATTTCATTTTGCAGTCTAAATATCTGTACTTTTCTAAATATCGTCTGCTTATTAATTGCATTTCTCTCGCTTTTTTTGGCAACTATTAATCGCCATAATGTGCGCATATGGGGATCTAAAAACCCCCATGAATACCGTGAGGCACAAAGGGATTGCCCAAAGGTTAATGTGTGGTGTGGACTAATGCACGACCGAGTCATTGGGCCTTTCTTTTTTACAGAAAAGGCGGTCTCATCAGTCGTATACTTAGACATGTTGGAAAACTTTGTATTTCCACAACTAGAAGAGCTTCAGACACATGTCTTTTTGAACAAGATGGTGCACCACCTCACTGGGGTACCATCGTTCGTAGTTCTTTGAATGACCATTTTACAGGAAGATGGATTGGGCGAGGAGGTCCAATTCCTTGGCCACCCAGATCACCCGATATAACGCCGCTGGACTTTTTCCTTTTGGGATTTGTAAAGGACAACGTTTACAGGACGAGAGTGTCGAACATGGATGACCTAAAAGCCAGAATTACAACCGCAATAGCCTCTGTGGATGCCGACATGCTTGCCGGTACCTGGCGTGAAATTGAATATCGACTTGATGTTCTCCGTGCGACGAAGGAGACACACGTGGAAGTTCATTGACAAGCGTCATGAAACTTTTTGAGTCTATCTAACCATTTATGTTATTAATTTTAATTTATCTTTATTGTTTTATGAGTTATTAAACATCAAAATGGGTCCGGGACTTTATAAATACCCTATATATTTGATTTATATATAGCTTTGTTCTAACATAGGTATTTTGTCACAAAATGGGTCTTTTTATGAAATACCACTTCTTTTCCATATTTCGATTCTATGACTCAAATTATGCCTAAATATTAAATTTTGTAAAATATGATGCAAAATTAATTTATGGAGAAATTCAAAAATTTAACTTCGCGAATTTTTTTTCAGTTTGCGCCAAGAGTAATTCACTTGGCGAACTTCTTCATACATGGCAACCTATTTTCTTATTCCTTCCAATGCGCAGGAGGGGAAAAAAGGCACATCGTTCCTACCTTTTTGCATTGTGCATGAGCGGAAAAATAGTGACATCGTTCCTACTTTCAAATAATTTTAGCAAAGTGCGTAAACCACATGTGGCGTTATTATCGCTTATAAGAAATATGCCAAATTTCAAAATGCGCCAATATGTAATTTCACGTATATCTTCGGAGATTTTGAATAAAAAATTCGAATTTTTCTTAGGTATGCTTAGAAATACACCTACTTTAAGAGGATGGTAAAAATTTTATAAGTTATATTTCAAAATGCTTTTAGAAAAATTTATAAAAATTATTTTAAAATACAAATTTTAAAAATAAATCATAAAAAGTGGGCGAATTTTATTTGAAATGAACCTAAATTTCGAAATGTGAAAGGAAGAATCAATAAGTTCAATAAATTAACAGATATATACCAAATTTAATTAACATTGAGGAGCTAAAATTTTGAGAGTTAATTTTTTAAAAACTACTTGTGCGATTTTTACAAAACGTGGCAGTTTGGCATAATTTGAGTCGTAGAATCGAAATATGGAAAAAAAGGTGGCATGTCATTTAAGAAAAGGTTCAATTTTGTGTCAAAATACCTATATTAGAACAACGCTATATACTCTCATGTCCAAAATTATCTTTACATACCCAAAAAGGATGATATTCAATGAAATATCGAATCAATGTGATCCGTATTTGCAGGGAATGTGTGAAAACCAAGCCTAATTAGCATTATCCAATCAAAAGTAATCAAACGGTTTGTGATATGCAAATCTAGGCGTTACGTCATCCAAGGGTGAATCAAGCACTTTGTGCAAACTGAATATTTGAGTGAATTTCTGCAACATAGCGTTTGATTTCAGTGTGTAGGGACTCAAAGCGGTTTGTTATGGCTTCGAAGTATCATTTGGAAGAATCTGTAAAGTGGCGAATTATCGGCCGTTTAGAAGCAGGGCAGTCAATCATGGAAACAGCCACATGTCTGAATATTTCAAGACAGACAGTCTCTAAGCTATGGAAACAGTTTCAAAATGATGGAAGTGTTGTAAGGAGGCCTGGACAAGGTCGGAAACGAATGACAACTGCTTCTGAAGATCGGTATCTGGCATTAACTGCCCGTCGTAACAGAAAGGCTACTGCTCGCCAGTTAAGTTCAGAGCTTGCAGCCGCCACTGGAACTGTTGCATCACGGCAAACAATATACAGAAGGCTTAATGAAAAAGGCCTTTATGCCAGAAAGCCAAGGGTATGTGTTTTACTGTCTTCACAGAAAAAGAGGGATCGCTTTAATTGGTGTAAAGAACATCAAAACTGGACTGAACATCAATGGTCCCATGTTCTCTTTACTGATGAGTCGCGGTTTAGTTTAACTGGTGATTCTAAACGTGTTTACATCTGGAGGGAGTCAGGAACACGAAATGATCCCTCGAACATTGTGGAACGTGACCGTTTCGGTAGTGGAGGTGTGATGGTTATGGGGTGGAATAATGATCGATGGACGTACGCCCCTACACGTGTTCAGCAGCGGATCTGTGACAGGCCAGATATATCGGGATGAGGTCTTAGATCCTTATGTAAGACTTTTCAGGGGTGCATATGGACCTGACTTTTTATTTATGGATGATAATGCCCGTCCACATCGAGCAAACCTCGTTGATGAATTCCTTGAAAGTGAAGACATTAAGCGAATACCTTGGCCACCAAACTCTCCTGACCTTAACCCGATAGAGAACTTATGGGACCACATTGGAAGAGCAATTGCACGTATAATCTTCCTCCTAGAGATGTAAATGCTCTGAAGACGGCATTGCTGGAAGAGTGGAGATCAATTCCCAAAACTGTGGTTAACAACGTTATTTCCAGCCTTAAAACACGTTGTGATATGTGTGTACAAGTCAGGGGAAATCATATTCCATATTAAACTCGTAAGACTTAGTTCTTTTTCTGAATCATTCCTTTTTTTTCCTTAACTCTCTTTGTCACACTTTATTACCATTTTTATTGTTTCATGCTACAATTTTATATCATATGAGGTGATCTTCAATTTTTTCTTTTGCATTTATGTGTCATCATGTTATGTATGATTCCACGAAAATTCATTAAATTATTAGTCTCTGAGAAATCCGTGAATTTATGCATGTAAACATAATTTTTGACATGAGTGTATAAATTTGATTTATATCCTAAGTCGCGCCTTCGAGACATGGAAATCTGAATCTGAATTTAGTCAATCGGCCCAGTAGAACGGGAGATATAGAACTTTTTTTGGCGTAGTTTACAAAGTTTAGAATGCTTTTTTTGTTTTGTTTGTTGTTTACTCTTCAGCTTAGTACAATTGTCAGGACTTAACATTCTGTGTGTATTCTTTGAGAACATGGTAATTCTGTAAAGGGTTCTTATCCTTACGTTCTAAGTCCTGAACTGGAACAGGGAGCGGAAGGTACGCTATGTTCTGATGTAACTGCTGGGCTGGAGAATAACTGCACGTGAAGGGATTTGAAATCCTTTTTTATTCAATCACTATTAAATACAAACCTCCAATTCGGGAGAGATACAGAACGTAACAGACCAAACTTTGGTCGAACTTAACAATCAAATAAATTTAAATAAATTAAAATATAACTTAAATTAAACTTTGCTTCGCAGAGCAATTCGCGGAGATTGGCCTCTACCGAAAAGGGTGCGTAGCAAGATATACTAAATACTACCGCACTTTAATCACGTAGTAAATCACAAAGCAATCACGTAGTAAGCACTATGGCTTATAAATTTAAACTGCTAGCTGGTCAGGCGGAGCAGCGTGACCGTGATCTGAGGCAAAGCTCTCACACACCGAGAGGTTTCTACCTCTGTCTTAAATAGTGCTTGGCTGAACTTCAAAAATTAGCATAAGCTAAAAACGCGCGCTTCTTCTGACAGGAAGTTGAAGCAGAGAGGAGATAGAAAAGATTTAAATTAAAATAAACTTGGTTAGTTTAACTAAAACCTTACACAATTACTGGCTTTTTGCCTTGTAAATGATATGATAAATAGAGGAAATATTTTTGCAAGTAAATTTTCTCTTGTAACTTAGTTTTAACATAATAACCAGACATATGAACTTTAGAGACTGTATCGGTGGATGTAACGCAATTGACAAATTAGGCTTTGCCGTGGACTAGTGAGAATAAATGTTAATTATTGTTCATGGATCTCGATTAAATCTCAGTCGCAGTGTTTTTCAAGGTCTCCCCATCTCATTTTCTTTTCGTGTGAGCAGGACCATGAGGAATCTGAGACCTTCTGAAACATAGGTTCAAACTTGGATCTTGTTGTCTAAGCAGGGTTCAGAAATTTTTGTTTGATATTTTATCCAACAAATTAAAAATACATGCGCACTTATGATTCCTAAAAAATAAAATCTCAAATTAAGTGAGAAAATAGTTGCAAATCTTCATAATTTTGGAATAAATTTAAATTATTGTGTTCTGAACCATTACGATGTTAATATGTATATAAGTTAATATGTATGGAAAACAATAATTGAGCGTAATGGCGTTTACTGAATTTAATCCACGCTCATGCCATTTTATGAAGGTTACAGTGAGTAAGAAATAAACTTAAATGTAAAAAGATTTTTTTTTTACGGATGGGGGTGTATTACAGCAAAAGTATAATACTTTAATACATACATTATTATTATTATCATCCTAAACAGACAGATTGATGTTTTCTTCACGTCAAAGTAAATTCTTATTAAAAATTAGTAAATTAGTATTTAGTAATTAAGTAAGTATTATTTAATTATGTAAATTAGTTTCCTTGTGTATGACAATGCAATGCCGTGAGGCGATGTTTTCAAAATTCGGTTTTGATTTTTTTAATTTTAGATGTTTTTAATTTTAAATGTGTAAGAGATTTTTCGCACATATCTACCTTTAATGAATAAACTTAAAATTTCAGAAATTTACAGTTTAGATTATGAAATAGAGCAGGAGAAATTCTTTTAAATGAAATTTGTATTGAATTTCTAACATAATTTCCGATTTATTGGCGAATTTTGAAAAATTTGCTTGATCGTTTCGCCTAGTTGACATTTAGGATTTTAAAATTTGAATACCTAAAAATGCAATGGCTACGAAAGTTTGAACTTTTCACATATTATAAAACAACTCTTTGCTCTCTTTTAATAAGAGAATTAAAAAAATATTAATTGGACGATTTTTTACTTTTTTTTCCCAAAAACAACTGCTACAATATGACACAAAATCACTTCTTCCTCTGGCCCTGCGGGAAACGTTTTAAGGTTATGGCGTTACTGAATCATAATTTATCTCTTCATTTTCAATTTTTTTCGTTTCATAAGTCTGTATACATTTTTCTCAGGATTTCAGTTTAAAACTTAATTATTTTAATTTTATTAGGATACGCAATGTTATATTCTTTTATGAGACTTTCAAATTCTATCACCTAAAAATGTATCTGTTATAAAGATATGAAAATTTTTAAAGGTTATGAAAAAAAAAGCTTCCGGAGGCACGAAATTTGTGAATCTAAATAACCTGAAAGTAATTATTTAATCTCTTGCGCCCGTTAAACTGTATAATAAATTATTTTTCCACTTTTAGCTCATAAATTATTTTATGAGTTTTAAATGAAACCTTATTTTATAAAAACGTTTTTAGCCCAAACGGCATTAGCCCAGAAGGACTATTAATTTCGTTTTTTCAATATGCGTCGAAAATTTTAAGAGTCTGAATCACTCTCCAGATTGTTGCCACCAAATATTATCGTGCTGTATTATATTTAAAGAAATTAAATAATAGAGAATCTGAATGAATATATGTATGTTTCTAGCACTGTGATAAAACAATGGTACCTAGAGCCATCCAATTTTGAATAACGTACGTTTCCACCCGAATATAGGCCTTTCGAAGCCCAAATTTGGAATTTGTTTTATTATCTATTTCATATTGTGTAAGCATTTATGATTTTTTAATTAAGAAACTCAGCGATATCAAAGCAAGCAATGGCAACACTGTAGGAAAAAAAATTTTGTGCAAAAAAAAAGTGCATTTTAATATCCAGCGCGCAGGACTATGTATCGGAAATTCGTCTTCATATTGAGAATGTTCTCAAAAAAGCGAAGATAGTCAGAACATAACTATACCCTTTACTAGCTCGAAAGAGCCATCTGTCTATTAGAAACAAAGCTCTTCTCTATACTTCGATTATTCGACCAATTTTTATGTATGCCTGCACCATCTGGGCCGCTGCATCTAAGACACATATATAAAACTTCAAACCTTTCAGAATAAGACCCTTCGTTTATCCCTTAATGCACCCTGGTATGTTCGTAATGATTCATTCGGACCTTAGCATTAAATCTATTGATGTCTTAATTAAAAGACTTAGTCAAAATTTGTTTGCCAAAATTGAACAGATTGATAATCATGCTTTACAAATGCTGCCTGCCTACGATTCCTAGATCCCAAGCTTCTTAAAACGACCACGGTCTGTGATTGGACAGGAATACGGGATCTTCCCTCCTGCTAAAAGACGACGATCCCCTCCAGCCTTCAGTTCCTGCGAAGACGCCGTTCACTCAACTGCTCCAGATATGCGTCACACGTAATTATCAATCTGTTTCTTTTAAATATCACATCATTTACCGCAGATTTAATCTGCCAAATTGCTGTTCACCGGTAAGTAGTCATTGCACTTATTGCATATAACTATATTATAATCCATGTGACCATCCTATTAATCGTAAAATCTTTCCTATCTACTTTATCTTTGGTGTTGTATTCATGTTGTAAGAATTAAAAAATACCCTGCAAAAAATTATTAAAAATCTTAAAATACCAAAAAATTCTGTATTCCCCCTAGCTCAGTGGTTAGCGCGTTAGACTCGAGACCGAAAGGTCCCGAGACCGAGTTTCGCTAATCGCTGCTTAATTTTTATAAGTTACACTTTTTGTCTCTGTAATTTTTCTCAAGTCATGTTGACTTCCTTTTTATTTTTCCTTAACGTCTTTCATGTATTTTCTCCCATTTCTGCTCCCTTTTATTAACTATTATATGGAGGTAGAGGGTTCTTTACCCTAGGCACTCCGTAATAATTAATCCTTGGATCCTTAGATATCGGAAATTCTAAAGATACTTTCGTTTTAAATTATTTTGTGATATTGCTCTTGAACTGAATTTTGTGGCTTAAGGGCGAAGATCGTGATATTTAATAAATAAAGGTAACACACAATACGTTAAAAAAACACCCCTTTGGGCGTAATACAAAATCTGAAGGCTTTCAGACTTTTTTAAAATTTTGCTTTATTTTTATTTATTTATTTTTATAGACCTGCTTCATCCGACCAAACCACAGCGATGACATTGCTGGAGTAATAATAATACGTGAATCTTCTCGAGTGAAAGGGATACTTGACTAAATATTTTTGCCCTTTTGATCACTGAATGAATTCAAGGGAGTTTGGACTTTGCAAATGTTGATAATTATTCCGCATAAGTTGACTGGGAGGTGCAGGTATATTCAGGCTGTGTGTGTGTGCCAGTGGGTGCAGGTAATACAGGAGTAACATCATGTATTGTGACTCCTCTCTTTATCACCAATACTGCAGCAAGATTATTTGTGGATATGTGATGAAGAATATAAGGCTGAAGTTCCATCATTATTATTTTATACATAGTAATAAATTTTATTGAAGATGCAATTGTGTTTTGCATGTATACAATTGTGATCTCAATTGCTACGGTTACATCCGAAAACATCGCGGGCGAAAACGTCACGGAGAAAACAAGGCAAGGCGAAAACGTTGCAGTACAAAACATCGTCACCGAAAAGTAAAGCGGTTAAAAAACTCCGCAGTTTAAAAACACCATCTTCGAAAATATCATGGTAAAAAAAAAGCACCTACAAATCATCGCATGACGATAACATCGCACACATGCGTTTTTCAGGTTTTAAAAGCTGTAATTGCGTATTCACATGAAGATTTAGAAGCGCAAGGAATGTTAACGATACTTTAAGAATAAACGGAAACAAAACAAGATATAATTTTCACCAAAACAATATCAGATTAACAAACATGAAAAAAAGTAATTTGCTAATTAACTAAGCTATTTTTATAGCAGTAACTTTATGCAGTTATTTATCTCCCTTTTTCTAAACCATTTGAGGCTATATTTTTCATGAAAATTTATGTAAAACTTTATAAAAAAAGATTAATTTTTTAACGACCTTTCTAAATTAACTATGTAAATTTAAAATTCTATTTAGTGCTGTAAGTTGCATTAATTTTCTACTCATTTTCAATTTTTAAATGCTTAACTTTCCTTCTTACTTTCACAGTAAAAATTTATTAGTTTATTCAAAAATATGAAATATAAAAGTAAAAATATCCCTCTTTCCTTCTTGCACTCCCAAATCATTACGCGAAAATGCATTTACAGCTTTTAAAACCTGAAAAACGCATGTGTGCGATGTTATCGTCATGCGATGATTTGTAGGTGCTTTATTTTTTACCACGATATTTTCAACGACGATATTTTTAAACTGCGAAGTTTTTGAACCTCTTTATTTTCGATGACGATATTTTATACCACGATGTTTTAGAACTGTTTTCTCTTACCGCGATGTTTTCAGCGGACACCAGTTGCGACAGTGTGAGGAATCCCATCAGATGACTTTATTTGTATGAGTAATCTGGAAGCAGAAGATCGTGATGAAACAGCAGAGTGATATAATTCCTAAATAGTGTTGGTGGCCTGGATTGCCTGAGTTCTAGAACTGGTTACATTTCATGTAGTCTGTGCTGAAATAAAGGAACCAGTGTTGAAACAATATTAGTACTGGTAAACAATATTAGTAATATTCCTTTTGGTAAATTATTGCTATTTACAGGTACTTTTTCTATACATGTAAACAGTAAACAATCTTTTACAGTTGTAATAATTGATAACTCATTCTCTCTTAGAAATATTACATTTGATACATTTACAGCTGAGTCATAGTTATAACCATATTACCGCTACATATGTACTTAAAAGCAGACGAGTCTAATGATACTGTTCTAGTAATAGTCATCAACATCTTCATCTTCATAGTCGTCGTCATCGTTATAATCATCGCTATCGTAATGTGAATCTGTTTCTTCATCAAAGTCGTCGGACATTGAAAGGATAGTTCTTAACAGTTTTTTATGTTCCGCGATTTTTGATGAAATTTCATTTGATTGGCTGTCGCTGAAGTCATTATTCAGCCATTTGTCAGTCTCAGTATCAAGATGTTTAACTTCAAGTAGAGAACTTTCTTGTGAATGGGGATTTTTTTCTTTCATTATCCATGCTTTATTAACAGCTGAAAAGAAAAAGAAAAATATCCGGTTAGATTCTAACTATCCATAAACTTCTCAGAATGTTAATTCAAATTTATTTGAGAGTATATTCTAACATGGCAGCCTGAAAGATAGCTGTACGTAGGCCCATCCTTTAACATACACGTACACGCATGGAAAAAGGGAAGAGAGACAGCAAGATCTATAATGGCTATTAAGCATTTTGTTTCGGAGACGGGAAAAATGTAATATGCCTGCCTCTGGAACTCGAACTCCAGCACTCTCGACTGCTAGACGGACGTGCTTTCCACTTAACAACAAAGGCATATCTAAGCTCTAAGAAAATGCTTTACATTCTACCCACTTAAACGGTGACCAGGGAAAAGGGGACCCAATAGCCTAATCCTGGAGACAACGAATTATAGTCCATCATTTTTTAATTCGAGCGCCACGGTAAGACTACTATTATTCTTAGAAGTCAAGAAACTAGAGAAATTAGCGATACTTTCTCAGGGATTCGAATTCCAGACATCCCGATTGCTAGCCGTCCAATTACACAACGACGGCAGGCGCTCGTTAAATAAGTAACTTAAGTACGTGTTGCATGTGTCCCTTATATACTGCCCTACACGCCTCACCCCTGTATGTTCTCTCTTTTGAGCAGGAGATATGGGCTCGCAAAATTTCTAAAGGGACTTGAAAATCTGGATAAACTACGCCACCCAAGCGACCAAACCGGGAGAAACAGATCATAAAAGTATCGCTTAGTCGTGCAGAGCTTGTCAAAACCGATGAAAGAATGTCACGTCACCCATTTAGATGGCCGAAGCCACTACCTTCTAGGATAGCATAGGCTACCCTTTTAGATAGTAGAAATCGTGCTCGTGTGTTGTATACACCCATAATCGAGACTGTCAGACCACAGATCTCAGTGAGTACAACAAACCACCTGGGAGGGGAGAAGGCACGTGGTAAGGAGGGAGAAAATACCTTACATATATAGTAAAATATCTGCCAATTTCAGATGCCAATCTCCACGTGGATTTATTTATGAAGAAAGCATAAGTTCGAAATTTGACAGCTAAATTAAAACTAAAATTAAACACTCGACGGCGCAAACAGTCCATAGAGAGCCATGACTGACAGTACCCGGATATCTGCTTTATAGATGGTGGGCCCCGGGTTGAATTAGTATATTTCATAGGCAAGTGATCAGCTTGTCGCAGAGCCCAGGTCTTTATTCCCCAAGCGCACGTGGTACTCATTTTATCGCCCCTCTTAAGGGAAGAAATGCTGAGTCTGTCTTGCCCAGCCCGGAGATAGAACCCCGGACCTGTGGTGCAGCTGCTTCGCCACTGAGCCACCGGGCCTCAATTTGACAGCTACAGACAGGAAAAGAAATATTCTGTTGCAATGTTTATGCTTCTTGTAAGGTTATTACACTTTTACATAACCAATTATTTTATAATTTAGAGCTTAACTGTCACTTCTCCCTTCCGTTTCCTTACCAGAATGCAAATTTAGTTTCAGAGTGTTTAAGCTGTCGTTTTTTTTAATTGTAAGTCAGAGGGTGTTTCTTCCTCTTGAGGTCACGTTACTAGATTTCGCTAGCTCAGATAAAATTGTAGTCTTCGACTATGCATTATAATTGTAGACATTTAAATTGCTATTTGGTGAGAAGTTTTGAGCCAAGTTCGCGTTAAATCAGTTGTGCAGCCTTTGGCTACTGGACTTAGTTTTTAATATAGAATTTGACTGTACTTGTGTTTCATCGTCACAAGTGGTTGGATGATTTGTCAAGCACGAGATGTACATTTATGTTCCAGTTCTGATTTATTAAAAACGTTTGTTTTAAGACCTTCTTAAGATTTTGTAGTTCTTCTCAGAGGAAGCGATTAATCACTCCAAGCTTGTAGAAGTTTGGGATTAGTGCATGTTACCGCTGAAAGAATGTTTGTCGCGTCACCCATTTGGATGGCCGAAGCCACTACCTTTTCGGATAGCATAGGCTACCCTTTTAGATAGTAGAAATCGGGCTCGTGTATTTTATACACTCAGAATCGAAACTGTCAGACCACAGATCTCAGTGAGTACAACAAACAACTCTAGGGGAGAAGGCACATGGTAAGGAGGGAGAAAATACCTTAAATATATTGTAAAATATCAGCCGATTGCAGATGCCCAAAAAGAACCCCAAAATCGATGTCATATCGGATCGAATCTATCTATCTAACTGTCTATCTGTCTATCTATCTGACTATATTTTCAAAATTTTGATTTTGATTTTAAAAATCCCTTAATTCTTGGCTTTAATTTTGTTATTTCCTCTTTCTCTCTCAAAAATAGTGACTACTTGTTCAAAATTAATCCTCCTCCCATGCCTCTTAATAAATCATTCAAAGCGACTTTTGGAAACTGTTATAAAAATTTTATCTCAGTTTCTAAAAGAGCAAACTGTAACTAACTGTAATCGGCTTTCCTTATGTAACACAAATACGAGATAGTTTTAAGCTAGTAAACAATACGCTTTTGCTTTTTAGTGCATTTATCTAAAATCATAATTTAAAAATTACTTTTATGTAACTTATTTAAAACTTTTTGTCTCTTGAATGAGGAAGAGTTTTGTTTGCTTTATTTGAGGCAAAGCACTCGAAAGCTATTTTTCTAAAAGGAGGGACCCCTTTATGGAGGACTTTCTAAAGGGAACTGGTTCGAATACACGCTACACATAGGGAAAGCCACGAAAACACCCCATGCAACCAGCCCGTTCGTCGGAGTTCGAGCCTCATACCGAACTACCAGTGTTTAGCTACTTTACCGCTAGGCTGCTGTTGGGCTTGAAAGAGAAAGGAATAATGAAAAAAAAATTATCTCCTCTGAGTTTAAAAAAATCTTAAAAGATGTGTCACTTTTCCACCTCGGCCATCTCTATCCATAATCCTTAATGATAAACCACATCAAACTTTAAGAGATCTTTAAGCGATTGTTAAAATCTGAACCGTTTCTCACTTTGTTAAAATTTTGTTTGATTTAGAAATTAGATCGTTTTATCATCGTTTAAAATTTCGGAGATTTTTCACAATGGAAGACTAAATTTACTATTTAAATATCTAGTATTTAAATAGTAAGCAGCTGCACTTCGCAGAATGTAATAAAACACCTTACATAACAATAATGAATTAAAATTTGGATAAAACTATATAAAAAATAACTGAATAAAACTACGGAAGAAAAACCCTTTATATAATAATTAGAGGATTAAAATTTAAATGGAAGATTTCATCTAACAAATAACCAGGGAAATTCACCTTAATAAAATGTTATAAAAGCACTCTACATAACAGTAAGGAATGCATTGTTATGTCTTTGGGATTAATTACTTAAACCTGGAATGCATAAACTGTATAAAAACACTCTACATAACAGTAAGGGATGCACTGTGGTATCTTTCTGATTAATTACTTAAATCTGAAATTACTAAATAAAATTATATAAAAAAACAGTCTCTGTAGTAGACAGGAATGCACTCTTCTGTCTTTGGGATTAATTACTTAAACCCGAAATTACTAAATAAAACTGTATAAAAACACTCTACGTAACAGTAAGGAATGCATTGTCGTGTCTTCCTGACTAATTACTTAAATGTGAAATATTTAACTTGTATAGACATTAGGTTTTTTTCGAAGCAGGAGATGTGAAAATGAGCTCTGCTATCGCCGGGACTCGAGCGCGGCGAATATGCGCTCGAATATGCGCCGACTATGCTACCGTTACATCACGAAGGCGTGCAGAAAGGAGAGAGAAAATGCCTTATAAGCTGAATAAAACTACACTCATGTCCATAAATTAAGGATAATGCAAAATCAGGCAAAGGAAGAGTTAGAAGCAAAACATTTGTAAAACTTATTTATTAAACAAAAGGTAAAGAGCAAAAAAAGATGCTATATGTTTCATATTATTAAAAAAATTAGCGATTTTTTCTCCCTGGAGCAAATTACAAAAAAAACCTATTTACAAAAAACAATATTACATGGTTGGTATGATTGTTAATGCATTGTATGTCTCCCAGATGATGCAACACAGTCCGTACAACGCCTAGGCATGCTGAGTATCAAATTATCGATCTAATCTTGGGAGATATTACACCACTCAAAAAGCAATGCTCTCCGAAGTTCCGGTAGACATGTAGCAGGAGGTTGACGGGCTGCAACTCGTCGGCCAAGCATTCCCACACGTGCTCTACTGGATTCAAGTCCGGTGAGAATGCTGGCCAGTCAATACGGGTGATATCCTCCGATTGAAGGCATTCGCTTACGATGTTTGCACAGTGAGCACAGGCGTTGTCATCCATAAACACAAATTTTGCGCCCATGGCGCCCCGAAACAAACGTACATGTTGTTCCAGAATGACGTCCCTATAGATTTGGCTTGTCATGGTTCCAATTTGAACATGCAGGTCAGTTCTGGAACCCAGAATAATTCCACCCCAAATGAGCACTCCTGCACCACCGTAACGGTGTCGTTCAATGATGTTTTCTTGGTGGTAACGGGTACCTGGATCTCTCCATATGAAAGTCAAGCCAGAATCAGACTACAGGCTAAACCTGGACTCGTCGGAAAACATCACACAAGCCCACTTTGCGGTGTCCACAATGCATGCTCTCTACTCCAGGCTAACCGCATGCGACAGTGAGTTACAGTAAGTGGAACGCATCTGACAGGTCTACGAGCATATAGACCAATCTGCCCTAAGCGTCTGTACACGGTCTGCCTTGAAACTGTGCCTTGAAACTGCCAGTGGCTGAAGAGAGCTGACGAGACCGGTCTAAGGCTGTGCTCCGCCTGTTTCTTTTGGCAGTAACTGCCCAATACCGGTCCTCATTGGGCGTTGTAACTCTGGGGCGACTTCTGCTGTAACGTCTACTCACATTACCATCATCTTGGAATCGTTGCCAAAGCCTGGAGATGACACTCTGGGCAATTCCAAGTTTGTCTGATACTTCCACTTGGGTACGCCCACATTCCGTACGGCCGATAATTCTACCACGTAAAAAATCATCCAAATGCGTCCTTTGTGTGATAACTATTCGGTTATTGCACTGAAATGCTTATAAAGCGCCTGCGAACAATTTTGCTTCTTTGCCCACAATATCTTCCTTATATATCACTCTCTTACACTCTCGTCATTGTGACGTACCATCGGTGTCATCTGTTACTTCCTGAAATTTGCATATGATTCTTGAAGATGTGTGTAGTGATTTTACAGGTGATATATTTATTTTAGAGTTCGATTTCCGCGTGACTCCGAATTATTCTTAATTTATGGACATGAATGTATATTAAAATACACTTTACATAACAATAAGGAATGCACTGTTATGTCTTTGTGATTAATTACTTAAATCTAAAATCACTAACTGAAAAAAGCTATATAAAGAACACTCTACATAAGAGTAAGGAATGCCCTATCATGCCTTTCTGATTAATTACTAAATAAAACTATATAAAAAACACTCTACTTAACAGTAAGGAATGCACTATTATGTTTTTGTAATTAATTACTTAAACCTGAAATTACTGAGGAAAATTACTAACTTTCACAAGAATATCAGCTAAAACGAAATGGAACTTTTTATGCCATTTTAAAGCCTAACTGATGTTTTCTGTTGTAAACATTTTTTTATATCCAATGGCTAGGCAAAACGTTACGAAGAACTAATATCTTACAAACAAAGGATTACAAACAATAGAACAAAGAACAAAAAGACCAAAGTCATTATTGCCTAAGAAGCGCTGTTGTTGTAAATATTTCCAAGCCTGTTTTCGTCACCATTTAAAGAAATATTCAGTCGAATATGGCCAAAAGAATAGCATGAAAAATTTTGCTGGAGAACTTATTTTAAAAACAGGTTCAGAAGTTCACGTATAAACTTATAAATTGGTCAAAGAATAAATCGTCAGCAAGGACTTAATAGTTTTTATCTTAATAGTTACTTTTTACGCTCATAGTAAATCGAAGGAAATTCGTAGCAACTAATTTTAAAATATTTCACAACCGTCACGCCCACAATATCATGAAAGAAACAAACGTAGAGTCTTCCTAATCACCGTTACACTCACATGATTTTTTCGCTTCGATTCACATACCGGCGTTACCCCGGCGACAGCGGCGGAAGTCTCAAAGCGAAGAAATCTTTTCGCGATATACTATTATGAAAAAATCTGATGGTAGATATCGAATGTACGACTTATTGAATTATACATACTTTTGTTGCACTTCATTTAAACTTGTTTCTTCGAATTTCGTTAGAGATAATTCCTCTTTAATCAGTTTGGTTCTCTCTCCACGGCATTGAAAATACATAAAAACTTAAAGCATCTTTGTTAAAAATTATACGATACAGAAAAACTGAAACACCCAGTATAGTTAAAAAAAGTTAAAGAAATAATTTTGCAATTAGAGTTTTTATGACAAAATAAGCAAGTCGACCAAAGGGGCAAGAAGACAAAAGTTTCGGTGCATCAAAATTTAAAGTTCACCTTTAGCCCAACGGGCATAGCGACACTGGAGTTGGTGCCCCATCTGACTTAATTCACTACAGTATTAAGAGTTTCCTATGTAAACAAATTCCCACAAAGTTAGGCTTAGCTCCACTTTTTAAATTTTTGATAATTCTACAACTATTGCATACAGATTAACTAAAAGCATGGCAAACGTAATCGGAGCACAAGAACAACCTAATTCGTTTACTTTTACAGCAAAAGGAGCACAATTTACATATTTATAAGAATAAAAAAAAACTCATCGAGCTGGGTAAGAGGGTGGGTGCATATATATATATACATATATGTATATATGTTTGGTGAGGCGGATTATAATAAAAAATGGAGATACACAACTAGAAGGTGTTACAATAGTCCCATATACAAAATTTCGATGTTCTACGGCTAATCTTTTTGAGTTATGCGAGATACATATATGCAGGTGTACGTACGTACTTACAGGTGTCATGAAAAAAAAATCTCTTTTGAATCATTTTAAATCCATTTTACATTCCGTTTTAGAAAAAATAGTCTTTTATTGTGTTCCTAAGTACGGCTGTCTCTAAAAAAATCGTATAAATGGATTCGGGAACGATCCAAATGGATATTTTCATTGAAATATGCAACTCGAAGTTTTTCGCTATTGCAGTACTTAACGTTCTTCGTACAAGGAAGTAAAAAATGCAGGAAATCGCATAATTCATGTATTTTTTTAAATAAAGCGAAGAGTTTGTTTTATAACGTATTTTGCGAAAATTTCGAAATTCTATAAGAGATGAATTTTTATGTGCTGAAACTTTAATTGGTCTGAAAAACATATCAAGCCATTATTAAAAAATTATCCCACATTCAGAAGTTATGTTAGATATTCCAAAAAAAAATATGAAGCTTCATTAAAACAAATTTTCTTTTAACTGTATTGGAAGATGCAAATAGTGAAACTGTGCTACTGCCACTTTGTTCCATACCAAAAATACGGAGGACAATTCGAGAAAAAAAATCGTTTTAATATTAAATAAAGGCCTCAACTGAATTTTGAGAGAAAAGTCTTGGAGGTACACACCTTCACTGTCCGGACAATGTATGAACCAAATTTCAAACCTCTACATTGATACGTCTTTGGTCTGAGCGACATACATGTGGCACACACACACACACACACATCCTTCCACTTTCCGTATCATATTGTAGCATACTCTTCTTTATCGAGGCGACCAGTCAAATGGTAAAATTTTAAAGATGCTGCATTTTTATTCGGCCTAAAATACATAATTTAATGGCATAAAATATAATAGATATTTCCTATAAACCTTTGCATCATCAGTAACCAAACATATTTCTGATATCATATATTAGATATCATTAGTGTAGAATAATTCTTTTTTCAAAATAAAGTAATATAAAGAATTTGATTTTTTTCCACTTTTTTATGGGTATTTATGGAAAACCGTATATTCCGACGTATAAAGCTCACTTTAAGTACGAAAAATAAGAACCGGCATTCGTGAATGCGCGTTATACGCCAGATATAAAAATGTTGGAATAAAAATAAGAGAAAAATCGGCGTATAAAAATTAGATTTTTTACATGTAGCTGAATGCTGTTTATTTAAAAGAAATGACGTACTTTATGAACTTAAAAGTTTTCATTTTCAGATAATATGAAAAGTTCGTCCATGTTTGTCTTCCGTTATATCTTCACGCATACTATAGACTTCTGTTTCATCTTCACCGTCATTATTACTCTGATCCATAAGTAAATAATCATCATGTGTTCCATCTTTCACCAACACTAAGCATCCTTGCTGCAGCACAATTTCTGTTTTCTTTCGCAAACTGAATGACAATATTTGAAATTAGCACTGTGTTTGTTTCGTTTGGCAACAGCCATATTTACTATTAAAAGGAACACTAGATTAACTGTATTTCAACTAAAACAAATGCGATTTACTAAAGTCTTCGATGTTCACTTCAAAATCACGGCTTCAGGTGACTACAAAAAGAGAAAACATCTGACTCCTAATTCCGCGAATTCATTTGGGTCGGAAGTGCATTCTTACCCAAAATTCTCTCCTCTTTTCTGGAAACCCTAGATTAACATTCTTGCGCACATATGCATTGAATACAACCCACTCTCTTTTCAGAAATATTTACTCCGTCAAGCATTCCTCCCCACACACGTAGTGTTCCTCTTTTCAATTGTCCATCCAGTATACCATTGTCCCAACGCCTGGGAAAAATCTTCGAATGAGTGACTTCAGAAGATATGAGTCTTTCGTGAGTCTTCGTAAAGAAAAGGGTGCGCGTTGTATGGCGAATATACATAAAAATTAATAAATATAGTTTGAAATTATAGATGTGCGTTGTACGCCGGAATATACGGTAGTTCAAATGCAGAAACATTGCTTTTGATTTTAATCCTTAACACTTCCTCATCCTGAAAAATTTAAATCATTTCTAAATATATGAGTGTCTTAGATAATTATTTTATAAGTTAATATTATATAGTAATGATTTTTTCTGTTCTAGTAATTAAATTTTATCGAAAGCCATTAAGTAAAAAAATTTCAAAAATCTTTATTAATTTACCTTTATAATATTACGATTTAGGTTCGCTTGTAAGGTTCATTTACGAGCCTTTAAATACTATGGTTCAGGTTATTCAAAAAGGCGAAATACCTTTAAAATGTCTACCAGCCTAAAGCATCTTGAAAACTAAGAATATTTCAATTGTCAGTATGTATATGACATAAATATAATATCTAAAATAACAGCACAATGTATAAAAACATGCAATTTATCTCGGCAGGTTAACTATTTTCATAGTTTTTCCCCCTGAGCGGTAAATAAGAAAGAACGAATTATTTTACGAATTTCAGAAATACAAAAAATGTCACCTGTAGATGCGAGCACACAGATGATAGTGAGAATTCTCAGTCTCCTCATTTTTGTGAGTATGTTCCGTCACCGAAATATCCACTGAATTACTTATATAAGTTTCGTAGAGAGAAAATAAGAAAAAAAAAAAAAAAGATTCTAACCTTACGTAATCAGCTAAAACGAAGAAAGAAAGAAGATAAGTCAAGAGAGTAGTTGATGGAAACATTTCTTCAAGGTTTATTCTACACACGTTTTTTATACAGTATATATTTAATTTCGTATAACTGGGATGCGATATAACGAGTTAGCTTTTCTCTGGTTTTTATTTTCAATTATCCTGATAAAAGACGTCTATTTATTGCATTTTTTGTTGAAAGAAACTACCTTTCGCTCTCCCTACTTTTATATTACTTTTTTACTATTCCTTAGAAATAACTTCCAATCTTCTCTTAACCCAAATAGAAGTTAGCTCAAAGGGCTATCAGCCTCGAAACGGCATTTTGCTTCGAATCACTATAAATGGCTGCATCACTCTCCAGATTGTTGCCACCAAATATTATCGCCCTGCTTTATATTGAGAGAAACTAAATAATGAAGAATCTACGTGAATGTATGTATGTTTCTCGCATTGTGAGAAACCAGTGGTGCCTAGAGTCATTAAATTCTGAATAACATAGTCCTCCCCCCGAATATGGGCATCTGGAAACCTGAATTTGGAATTTGAAATTTGTTTTATTGTATATTTCATATTTTATAAACCTTTAACGAATTTTTGATTAACAAACTCAATAATTTCAAAGCGAACAGTGGCAATACTGTAGGGAGTAATATGGAATAAAACATTTTAGCTCCAACGCGCGGAACTGTCTGTTGGAAATTCTAAATATATGCTGCTATTTTTAAATATTTTAGCCTAAATGCTCTCGAAAGCTGTATGTGTCGGTAAAGGAAAAAAGGCGTGTTTAGATGTAATCTTAAAATCTGAAAGCTTTGAGAATTTACATTTTTTTTTCGGTGGGTGGGGGTGATAGCACTTTAGGCAAGCATAAAAAATTACATATTTTCCATTTCCAAGAAAAATGTCAACAGTGGATCGACTCAGGGAAGCATTTTAGTTATGGACAATCAGTGAAATTTTAAATCAAAACTAAAACTGATGCTTTATACTGCAATGGATACTTTTGTTGCTTTATATTGCAAAGCTAATGCGTTAAGCTTCGTATTTCAAAAGATAAAATTGTTCGTTTTTTTCTTTTATTACGCGTCTATAAAAGACAATTAAAAAATAAAACATATTTATAGCAATAATTTCAACACAAAACGGCAAATGTTTTGTAGCGTTTCCTTTTTCATTGTTTACCATTTTTTATTCTTAAGTGTTCTATATGTCAGTGTCAGTTCAAACAATACAGGTTGAAATTTTAACCTTAGGTCTACGTTGCTTTTATAGAAAACTATATATTTTCAGGGAATCCGATACAGGATCCATCTTTTTCAAAATGGCTCTCTCTCTCGAAATGCCAAGCGTTTTTCCATAAAACTAAAGTCAGTTTAAGACTAAATTGTTTCTTAATTTTAACGTGAGATTAGTATGTTACCTACGAGGGGTGATCCAAAAAAAAAAGTTTACAAGGCAAATGAAAAAATATTTATTAGCAATAGAAACAAGATACAAATGGGAATCAAGAGACACATCTGGCCTTCACTTTTCCACATAGTCGCCAAACCTGTTTAGGCATTTGACAGAACGTTCGACCGACTTGTTTATCCCGTCTTGGTAGTAATCCGGGCCCTGCTCATTGAGCCATTTCTCGGCAGCTGTTTTCACTGCATCGTCTGAGGTGAACCGTGTTCCGGATAAGTATGGCTTCAACGCCGGAAAAATGAAATAGTCACTTGGAGCCAAATCGGGGCTGTATGGGGGGTGATTCCAGACCTCCCACTTGAACCTTTTCAGCAATTCCTGAGTCTGGCGAGCTGTATGGGGCCTGGCATTGTCATGCAGAAGAATGACGCCTTTGCTCAGTAATCCAGGCCGTTTGCGTCGGATGGCTTTACGCAATTTCGTTAAGGTGGCACAATAACGATCGGCCTTAATGGTATGGCCACGCTCCAAATACTCGATTAGGATAACACCAGTCGTATCCCAGAAAACGGTTGCCATCACTTTACCGGCAGAGGGTGTGACCTTAAACTTCTTCCTCATCGGTGATCCAGCGTGTTTCCACTCCATTGTGGCTCTTTTGGATGTGGGGGTGAAGTGATGAAGCCATGTTTCATCACCGGTAACGATGCGATCAATGAAGTGTTGGCCGTCTGAATGGTATCGCTGAAGAAATGTGAGGCTGCACATCATTCGAGTGGCCTTATGCTCCGCGGACAACACACGTGGAACCCAGCGGGCACAAACTTTGGAATATCGCAACTCATCGGTTACGATACGCTGAACGTTACCATAACTCAGGTCCAACTCTGAGGCAATCTCACGCACGGTTACTCGTCGATCCCCTTGGATGATTTCTTCAACACGTGCCGTGTTGATATCCGTCCTTGAAGAACTTGGACGGCCGCTCGCTTCCATATTGCGGTTTTCCACATCCTCCCTGCCCGCTTGATAAGAACGACTCCATTTCGCTACTTGTTGTCTACTCATTGCTTTGTCCCCGTATACCTCAACGATTTGTCTGTGAATTTCGGATGCGGCCACATTCTTGGCCCATAAGAATCGAATTACGGCTCGCACCTCTATGTGAGACCACTTTTCTAGACGTCGTGCCATTACTGTCGCTCTTAAGTGTCTGCGTACTGACGCTACTTACTCTTAGAACCGTTCTAGGACAACTAGCGCCTTCTGTCAACCACCTTGGGTGGAAATATTCGCTCCACAATTATTACGTTTCAAATGCTTCTGCTTGTAAACTTTTTTTTGGATCAACCTACGTATATACATATGATGTTTAAATTTCAGATATATAAAAATAAACAAATTATAACATTTATTTTATGTTAAAATATTTAGGAGCAACGCAGTGACTGACAGTACTAAAAATCTAAGTACCTAAATTCTAGGTATGATATTAATTGCATCTTCTCTCACGTTAAGTAGAAAAATGTTTAAGGAATATTTCAATTTTCCAATTTTCGATTTCTCGCCATCGTTTAGTTTTATTTTAATAACAACTTCCTACAATAAAATAAGAAGATGTCTAATACTCTACAACAAAGAAAAATAAATTGTCAAGTTTAGCTGCATTTTTCTGCAGTATTCTTATTCTTGATTTCGATTCACTTAATTCCGATAATCTTAATAGGAATCAAACAATGCGAAGGACCTTCGAGTTGTCTATCGACAAACAGTTCGATCTGCATGGATCAAACCCATCTCCAAACATAGGCTGCTTATTTCGTAGAGATCAAATAAAAGTTGTTCTCGCAAGCAAAAATTAAATGATAGCAAATTTTACTTTGAATTATTATAATATGTATGCTTACTAAACATACTAATCGTTGCTTAGTTTATACTGTGCTCTAAGGATACTGATCACCTAAAGCTACAAAAAATGCTATAACTGGAGCTGTATAGAGTGATTCAATAATGAGAAAGCTTTTAAGAAATGTATATTTCCGTGACTTTATGATCTATAGTAAAGTAACTATACCAAAGAGATACTGTTGTAAAAGTGTCGACTGTAAGGAAGTCTGACTATCTATCTAACTGTAAGGACGAAAATTAATGTAATATTGAATAGTGTTATTACCTGATAAATATTGTCCGTGGAAAAAACAGGCAAAATTCGCAAAACATTCACACAGAAATAATGTAAATTAGGAAACCAAAGTCAATGTACTAAAAGATTTGCTTTTGTGTTATGTCTGTCAAAAATGGCCTCCAAAGAAACAAAATACGCAATTCTTTTTTCACCAGATTCACGCAACGTGGAATATTATGTTTTTTATGTCATTATTATATCATTAAAATTGGCAACGAAATTTCAGATTTTAAAAAAAGGATGTAAGACGTCGACTGTAATTGTTTTTGCGATCGTCTGTTTTTGCGTAGATATGCTATGTTCTGTAACTGTGTTTTTCGTGTTCGACGTGTAAGATTTCTTTGAAATAAAAGTGTTCTTTTGCAATATAAATTTCAAACACAGTTCTTTCACATTTTTTCTAGGCAAGCCTGGCCAGTATTAGAATCTTTTGAAGAAAAAGGTAAGTGAAAATGTTTCCCTTAATTAAAAATTTTGAACTGAAAACATCAAGAAATTTGTAATTAACTTTCGTATAGTTTTCAAAAATATCACCGACTTCTAATCTACTCAAAAACAACTGCTGCCTTTGTGGTATTTTTCTGTTCCTTATGTTAATTAAGTGAGGTTAGCATTGGGAAGAACCTAATCTTGCCAAGAACTTTTCTCGATCAGAGATTTATGCTATTAACTACCTAAAGTACCCGATGCCAGTTAAGTTAGATTGAGAGTAATGCATCTAACAACATAGAGAATGATACCGCTGTAATCCTTTTCTAATAACGATGCAAAAAATATGATTCATAGTCATACATTTTTCAGTCTGCTGCGATATAGAACCCACATAAAAAATTTCGATAGTAAAATGAGCTAACTCTCTCTTACTATATTAGCAACACGGTTTTAATGATTTTCGTCTTTCTACTCAAATAGTCGTAAAAGCTCAAGTTCCATATAATATTTCACCTATATTCAATTTTAGGAGATTAATTGTGGCAAAAATTTATTATAATTGATCAGAAATCAATATCGCGAACAATTACACAGACACATATTCTTTTTTATATGTATAGATTTTTAAAACTTACACATTTTTGATTAACAAACTACGATCTGAAAGCGGACAGTAGTAACATGTTTCGAAATAAAGCATTTTTATCTCCAACGCGCGACACTGTTGCCATTCGGAAAAATGAGTGCGAAAATTAGTGCTTTCAGAGTTTTTAATTAATATTTAGGCTGATTAAAGTCGTACCAAGATGGGAATAGCCGAAATGGTTTCCCTCGAATTTTTGGAATCGGGAATAATGTATTTATTGTTTGACAATTTTTTTTTATTTCATCATAAAACTTAGAAATTTATAATACAAAACTCTAAGATTTGAAAGGGAGCGGTGGCAACAACTTTCGAAATGAAGCAGATTTTCATCTCCAATTTGCGAGACTGCTGCCACTCGGAAAAATGAGGGTGTAAATTATAGTATTTCCAAGTTTTTAATTAATATCTCTGATTTTATATAATTTTTTTTGGAAAAAAGTTGACGTCGAGCTTTTTCAGAACCCAGAAAAGAATTGCAGAAAGTTTGGTGACGATAGCTACAGTAGTGACTGAGTTTTTTGAGGACAACAAAACGCACAGACCTTTCTTCTTTATAATAAATAGATTTCGCAAAAATCTTCCTGACTGAAGATTTAGGGAAAGCTTTTAAGGTTGAAAAATGAATTCGATACGAAGAAATAACGTCAATAATTTGCTTGCAGTTAAGTAAGTACTATATTGTACATTTGTAAATTGAAGATTCGTGGAGATAATACTAAAATCATGTATTTGCAAAACCAATGAATTCTCCAAAACAAAGCAATTAAATATCTCGCATTTATTTGGCTTCTATCAAAATGGTACTATGATTTCTGTATTTCGTTCTGTTATACTGTTAAAATATTAAATAATAAAGAAAATGTATGTAAACGTAAACAGCAAAAGGTTCAGATATTCATGCTTTTGGGACTGTGTTGGAGAATTTTAGACACGTAAAACTTTGGTGTTGTAGTTAAGGATATTATATGAAATCAAAACATTTTTACACATAATCTGTCTTTATTTTCATTGAAATTTGAAAAACAAAATGAAGTTACCGTTATGGACAGACAACTGAAGGCGATTTCATGTCAGTTTCAAAAAATGGCGTTTTTTCATACTCCAAACACTTATTTAAAAACTGAGCTGCAATTAAAGGTTCCAAATTCCGGTTTAGAATTTGGAATAACATTTCTTTGAAGTGCGTTTCTCTTGTGAATTAAGATTTCTTTGTAATTACAGGAAAAAGAATTCAATAATTATAATAGAACTTGAAATAACAGAAGCAAAAATTTGATATATTCTAGTAAACTCTCGATGTTGACGAAATAATGGAGGGACCTCTAAAATTCGCGAAACCAATAGGGAAAACGAACCAGCATTAAATCTTCGGATGCCTTCCTCATTCTTTTTGATCTGTCAAAAAAGAAGTGAAAAGGTAACACTAAAGTCAACATTCTAGAAGTTCTAAAAAATAATCCTTTTACTCATTGCAAAACGTTATTGTTTTATGACTCAAATGAAATAATATAGTTAAAACATTTTAATCTAGTCAATGCATATTATACTTTTAAATGATATTCACAGATATAAATTAAGTAGCAATGGTGAAAATAATTTCGCTGCAGTATGGGCGTTTTTTTTTTTTTTTTTTTTTTTTTTGGGCTTGCTTGATACGCAGGAATTCCATTCAATCAGAACAAGCAATTTTTGGAATTACTAAGAAATGGAAAAATTGAACTTTTTAATTCTTTACTCAGTTTCTCTTCTTGGATACTTTCTTCTCATTTTCGACCTTTTTCTGCTAACTATAAAAGGAATTTTTTTTTTGAAATATTTTCTTGGTTAACTTTAAAAAATGCATTTTATGCTATACAGATTTAGTATGTTAGAGCTTAGCACTGATTTATTTTTCCAGAGAAATTATTAATTTTGCACCTTAATATTATTAATTTTACATCCTGCTAGGATTTTTTTAATATCGAATAAATAACTACAGAACACTTACATTTTACCGTTTTAGTAATACGTTTCAAATGTAAATTTTATACATTTTGTGTATTTTGAAACAGTAAATTTCTACTAATATAATACTTCTATCATAGACTGAATAATTCGAAACCATTTAGATTTTACCATTTTAACAATAAGTTTATTTTGAATTTTTTTTCTTTTTGTGTATGTTGAAATAGTAAGAATCTGAAAATATAATACTTATATTATCGAATAAATCATTTTAAAAGGTTTAGATTTTATTACTTTAGTAATAGGTTTATTATATAAATTTTATTCTTTTTATCAGTTATGAAATATTACGTTTCTGCTAATATCATACTTCTATTACCGAGTAAATAATTTGAAACCTTTTAGATTTTGTCATTTTACTAATAAGTTTCATATGTAAATTTTATTCTTTTTGTATACTTTGAAACAGTAAGTTTCTGGTAATATAATACTTTTATTATGGAGCAAATAATTTGAAACCTTTCAGACTTTATCATTTTAGTAGTAAGTTTCATGAGCAAATTTTATTCTTTTTGTGTAAGACTAAGTATCTGCAAATGTAATAAATACTTCTATTATCGAATAAATAATTCGAAATCACATAGCTTTTACCCTTTAAGTAATAAGTTTCATATGTAAATTTTATTCTTTTGAGTGTTTTGAAATAGTAAGCTTCTGCTAATATAATTCTTCTATTATCGAAATTGTAGAGTTTACCGTTTTAGTAATTAGTTTTATATGAAAATTTTATTCTTTTTTGTGTGTTTTGAATCAGTATACTTCTGCTAATATAATACTTCTATTAACGAATAAATAATTCGAAACATTTTAGATTTTACCGTTTTAGTAACCCATTTGATATGTATCGATCTTGCGTATTTTGAAACAGTAAGCTTCTGCAAATATTATGCTTCTATTATCAAATTAATAATTCGAAATCTTTTACATATTACCGTTTTAATAATACGCTTTCTATGCAAATTTTATTCTTTTTATATCAGTCAGATAACAGTAAGCTTGAAACAGTAAGCTTCTGCTAATATAATACTTCTATTTTCAAATAAATAATTTGAAACAATTAGATTTGCCATTCTAATAATAAGTTTTACACGTAAATTTAATTCATTTTGTTTGTTTTGAAACAGTTAAACTTGTGCTAATATATTATTTCTAATATCAAACAAATAACTCGAAGTCATTTAGATTTCACCCTTTTAATAATAAACTTCACATATAAATTTTATTCTTTTTTTATGCGTGTTATTTGAAATAGTATGCTTTTACTAAAATGTGAAATAAAAAATACCCTTGGCATGTCCATAATTGGAAACAGAAGCGCAAACATAGCTTAAAGCTTTTGAAAACAACAATATCTCCGTCAACAGATATAACTGTGATAAACAATATCGTAAACACTAATTTCTGGAATTCGGTTTATCGAACTGTTTTGTGCCCTACGTAGCATGAAGAAACTTAAAAACTTAAGTATCCTAAAAATGAAAGCAATTCACTCATAAATATAACCATATACAAGATAATACGTAATCCGAAATACAGCCTAATTATTTTGATTACAACTGATGATCAGCAATATACCGATTAAAGGGTTTCAGTTTATTAAAAGTATATGACCTTCATCGAAGTGACCTTAACCTGTGAAATCGTTATACGTAGTGTACTCGAATCAGCAACAAAACATGAGAACCCGAGATAAAGAGATAACTCATCATTAACTGATGATCAGATTAGGCCAGTAAATTTTAGTGTGCGATCAAACTTTTACTTACTCGTGAAAATTAATAAATGAGGAATTTCTACTGTGGTTCACATTTGTTTCCTAACACTTGTATTTTCTAGTTGCATTTGCAGATTTCACTTGATGAATACTAGCGAAATAACTACTTTTTTCGCTTATACTATTAATCACATTTTTAAAGCCTTTTTGTTTTGGAAAATGTTTCTCAAAACGTTTATAATAAAAAGAAAAAGAATTAGAATAATAATAGAATTTAATAAAAAAAAGAATAAAAAGAATAATAATAGAATTTAATAAAAAGAAAAAGAATAAAAAGAAAAAGAATTTTTAATAGGAAGAAAAAGAATTTAATAAAAGAAAAAGAATTAAAAGTGTTGTAAATGAACTTACGTAAGTATCCGGGCACTTTGTGGGAAACAGTGTATGATTAATAAAGATACGAAAATAACGGGACATTCAATACTTTGTTGGATATTCTTTAGCTAAAATTTCACATTTTATTCACTTTTGGCATGTATTCAACTCATTTGTTTCATGTAAGAACATTCTATTTTGTACTATTCCTCCATAGGATTTTAATGTAGAGTTTCCGAAATGTGTTTCTCTATTATTTCTTTTACTCGATATATATTCGAAAGAATTTAAGTCCGAAGAATACGCATGAGTTTTGAAAATTTCGGGACAGTGGTATCAAACCAAAAGCGAGCATTAAGGCTGTATATTTAGGATTGCTATCTTGATAGAACTTGAATGTATTTTGAATTCGAAGTTTTCTTGCATATGATTTAGGTTTTCAATAAAACTGCTTATACATTTACACTCATCCATATTATTTTTTATAAGAACTGCCTTTCCGATGACAGAAGGTGCGGAGCATTTGCAAACTATTATGTCTCTACCCACATGCTTAACAGTGCGCAATAAATTCACTTTGCCATACAGCAATTCATCCGTCGGAGCTACGTGTGTGACTCCTTTGCAAATATAAAATTTTTTTATGTGATAAACCTTTGCTTACCATGGAGTTTGCTAACGTCAGGCGTACGTTCCTTGCTGGCAAAGTATTTCCCTCTTGCTGATAGTCCACTGTATGCGTATGCTCTAATAATACATCTAACACAGTGCTTTTCAAACTTTCAATATTTGAGACCCGGTTTTCAATCATAAATTTCATCGCCCCCTATACAATAACAATGTTTTAAAATGCAATAATAATACACTAAAGCTACAATACGACCTTAATTATATGTTACTTTTAAGTAATAGGATAAGTATTATGTTACTTTCCCTTTCTAGTTTTTAAATTGGAACAGATTGCAGAATAATTTTTAATTAAATTAAATATTTATTTAATTAATTCCCCATTTCTAAAAGTAAAAATGTCACTAAATTGTTCTAGTCTAGTCTCCGTTGCTGTTTATCTTATATCCAGCACATCCGGCATTCTCGTGAACATCTACGCAACTTATCAAATATCTGGGCAAAACGTGTATAAATACTGCATCTCGTTCCAGTGAGTGTCGGTCGGGAGGATACTTTTGTCGCTACCGAATCTATCTTGAATGTGCATTTTGTAATTTGCGCGTTAATTGCAATTCTCGATATTAAATATTTACGGCAGTAGATTTAAACAGAATTGTGGATAAATTTTTAAGTCGTAAACGAACATTAGACGATAATAAAACATCAACAAGTGTACAGAAGAGCGTGGTTCCGAAAATTAAATCAAGAAAGTATTCTCAATAATGCTTAAATTCCTGGGTTTATCAGTATTGAATTAAATGAAGAAGAAATGTCCCTGTGTGTTATTTCCTCAAAAATATTGGCAGCAGACAGTATGAAATCTAATAAAATTAAACGATTTTATCCATTTCAAAATACACCAGAAGGGCTCTCATTTACCGAAGAAGAAATCTTCATTGGTTACGCGTCAAGCGGCGAAATCAAAAGGCAATTTGGTAATACACTCATGTCCATAAATTAAGGATAATTCGGAGTCACGCGGAAATCGAACTCTAAAATAAATATATCACCTGTAAAATCACTACACACATCTTCAAGAATCATATGCAAATTTCAGGAAGTAACCAGATGACACCGATGGTACGTCACAATGACGAGAGTGTAAGAGAGTAATATACGAGGGGTGATCCAAAAAAAAGTTTACAAGGCAAATGAAAAAGTATTTATTAACAATAGAAACACGATACAAATGGGAATCAAGAGACACATCTGGCCTTCACTTTTCCACATAGTCTCGAAACCTGTTTAGGCATTTGTCAGAACGTTCGACCAACTTGTTTATCCCGTCTTGGTAGTAATCAGGGCCCTGCTCATTGAGCCATTTCTAGGCAGCTGTTTTCACTGCATTGTCTGATGTGAACCGTGTTCCGGATAAGTATCGCTTCAACGCCGGAAAAATGAAATAGTCACTTGGAGCCTAATCGGGGCTGTATGGGGGGGGTGATTCCAGACCTCCCACTTGAACCTTTGCAACAATTCCTGAGTCTGGCGAGCTGTATGGGGCCTGGCATTGTCATGCAGAAGAATGACGCCTTTGATCAGTAATCCAGGCCATTTGCGTCGGATGGCTTTATGCAATTTCCTTAAGGTGGCACAATAACGATCGGTCTTAATGGAATGGCCACGCTCCAAATACTCGATTAGGATAACACCAGTCATATCCCAGAAAACGGTTGCCATCACTTTGTCAGGACTTAGTGTTCTGTGCATCCTTTTTGGAAACATGGTAAATTCTGTAAAGGGTTCTTAACCTCCAAAAGTCAGTCCTGAACTGGAACAGGGAGCGGAAGGTACGCTATGTTCTGATGTATCAGCTGGGCTGGATAATAACTGCACGTGAAGGGATTTGAAATCCTCTTTTATTCAATCACTATTAAATACAAACTTCCCAACTCGGGAGAGATACAGAACGTAAAAGACCGCTCTTAGGTCGAACTTAACAATCAAATAAATTAAAATAAATACCTAAATAGAAATTAAATTAAACTTTGCTTCGCAGAGCAATTCGCGGAAGTTGGCCTCTACCGAAAAGGGTGCGTAGCAAGGTATACTAAATACTACCGCACTTTAATTTGTTTTACAATGCAATCACGTGGTAAGCACTATGGCTTATAAAATTTAAGCTGCTAACTGGTCAGACGAACGTTGAGCGGCGTGACCGTGATCTGAGGCTAAGCTCTCACACAACGAGAGGTTTCTACCTTTTGGCTTAAATAGTACTTGGCTGTACTTCAAAATTAGCATAAGCTAAAAACGCGCGCTTCTTCTGACAGGAAGTTGAAACAGAGAGGAGATAGAAAAGATTTAAATTAAAATAAAACTTGGTTAGTTTAACTAAA
>KK114577.1:248861-282211 GCA_000611955.2 Stegodyphus mimosarum
GAACCTGCCCCTCCGGGGTGTTCCTTTTCAGAAGCTTAACAAGCTAGCTAGATGCAGCAATACCTCAGTCGCCTATTATACTGCAGAAAAGTTGGCTTAGATTCTTACCTGTGCTTCTATTTTCCTTCTTTCTCCCTTTGTTATAGTTTAAATGCAGCTTGCTTGTTCCGTTAACGAGCATAAAAGTATGCTTCCACTCTTCTTTCATATTACACCAGTTCCCACTCGCTCATTGATTATTTTCACATTTTAGTGTACCGCCCCTTAATTAATTTAACGAAGTCAAATTAATCAACAAATTAATTAGTCAAATTAATTAATGAAGTGACTTATCGCTCCGTCTGTGAAATCAACTCCAACTCAGAACAATGTTTTACAAATTATCCTCCGTAGGTTGAAGGTTTCAGATAAGTAAAATAAGTAAAATGTAAATTAAAATTAAAAGTAATTTAACTCTGGAGATTCACAAGGTAAAAAGCCTACGAATCGTTGGTTCAACTTACCTAAATTTCGCGAGTAACTCGGCTAGCAAAAGGTTAACGCTGTAAACGGTTAAAGCAATTAATAGAGCTAGTAATGAAAAAAGTACAATGATTAGCGTCGTTGTCAGAAACCATTTACTGACTTTTAAGAATTCTATTCTGATATACACGTACCTAATTTACATCCTTGTGAGAGCTGATGAAAATCAAAAGAGATAGTACATATCAAATGATGAGTTAATTTACTTAACCTTAAAATCCTAATTATTAAATTAGCTTCATTTTGTTTAAAATTGTTCTCAATTTTTTAATTTCAAGGGCACAGATTATGTTCGGTTCAAATTGCACGTAAATAATATGCTGCGGGATTCAAACGCTAAAAAATTGCAACATAGTTATAAAGGAAAAGGAAATATTTAAAGTAAGTTTAAAATGTGAAATTATTATTATTATTATTTTCATTGGCGGGTACATAGCCGACTTGGCCGTTACTAAGGCCGGAAGCGGTGGCCACTTCAGTGTGGATGCACCTAATAGGTAGGCCACCGTTATCTCCTATGAAGAGACGGACAAGTACAGCCATGCTTTCTCAGGCAAAATGTTAAATTACAGAAGAAGGAAAAATCTACACATTCAATATATGCAGTAGTCCTAAGTTTGATTTTTTATGGACTCAAAATGTAGTCGCATAGCAATGATATGATCAAGATAAGTATTAAGGCCCTGGATAAAAATTGTCCTGAAACTGATGATCAAAAGTAAATATTAAAACAGTATACAGTTGTGAGGTTTATCTATTTATATTTACCTAATAGTTCATTTTAAGTTTTAGTACTTTCCTATTACTTTCTTTTCACCCACGCTTTTCATGCCGTAATGTAAATGAGATAGCGAGCGTTTATTCATATTAAGGTAGAATGAAGTGCTATTTGAGGAAGAGTTTCTTAAATTCGTGCTAGAGCGTGTATGCCTATTCCAAGTCACGTTGTGCCGTGATTATTAGCGATTTGATCCTGTGGCTTTGAGTGCTTCTAGCCATTTGGCTTTGTCACGCCGGCTTTCGACAAATCATAGCCTTTCTGCGCGTTAAATTATTTCTATGAGCCGTTAGCCTAATCCATCACATTTAAAATTGTTCAGCGTTACGGACTTGTTAAGCCAAAAGTGCTTGGCTTGTGTAAACCCAAGTTGCACGCGACGGCTATCTGCCTAAGGGACGACATGCCTTTTTAAAGGGGAACTGACTGGTATACCATTACACATGGGAAAAAACCTCAAAAATGCCCATGGAACCAGGCCGTTCGCCTGGAATCTAACCTAGGTTGGAATTTTCGGTGTTCAACTATTTTACCGCTTGACCGCTGCTGGACTTTGATAAGATATATAGTAATTTTATAATGTCGCTCAATTTTACAGTCCGTATAATTTTTTTAATGTTATTTAGTTAATTGCGGGCGATAGATAAAAAACGGGCTAACAAACTTCGCATGTTGCTATGTCTACAGTTGGCATCACAGTTCTAGAAATATATATTCAATTAATCGCAAAAAATCTTATCCGGATTCTGCGAGGTCCCCTTGCTGCAGGTTAAAAGATAATCTACTCTTCTTAGATATCTTTTGTAAAAATCTCGTTTTTGGAATAATTTACAATTTTCGGTGAACTATACAGATATTTGTGGTAATTGCTGTTACTCTTTACATTTAAATTTAATCAGAGTTTACCTTTCTGTTGGTTAAGTTTATAATATCTAAAGATTTAAAATTAAAAAAAGTAAAGAACGTTAAAGGTATTGTCTTAGGGCTCATCCTTTTGTAACTCAGCTCAGTGTACCATAGTTAACAATATAACACAGGTATGACTTCGATTTACGTATAAAACCAACTCTGAGCACATTTTGTTTTAATTCTTAAATACATTAAATATTATTGGTGATTTATGATTTCCATGTACTTAACACTCTATGACTATTTCTGAATGGGAAGGCGGGTTTGTTTATATATTTTAAAATCTGTATTTGAATTATTATAAAATGTAAAGAAATAAATCTTTTAATACTTATCAATTTTTGTTTACCTTGATTTCAACAATACATATTCTAAAAATTCTAATTTACTACTTGCTTAGGTACGCATCTCATGACTGTACTTTACGACAACTTTAATAAATTGTTTCCCAGTATGAAAAATTCTTGCTTAAATAGCTTCATAAACGTATTTATCAACAGAATTTCAATTTATGTTTACAATTAAATGTTAATGCCATTATATTAGATAATAATTATAATAATTGTAAATTTAGATATATTTTATAACTAGATTTCTTCATATCCTTCATTTCCCAATAAATTTATAAATAATTTAATAAATTTTTACGTATTTTGTTAAGGACAAATGCAAGGTTTTTATAAGGATTTACATAAATACTCATGTATATTTCATATTTTTCATTTTTGGTATGTGCATTGTATTTTCATTTTGCAAGTGAAGGACTTTACAAAACTTTAGTATATATCAGAATTTTTCACATAAGAAATGTTATAAATATAAATTAAATGAAAATTACAGCAATATTTTATTACGCACTCAAAGTCAGTTTCCCTTCGAAAGTCCTAAACGAAGGTATCTCTTCCCTTAGGCAAATAGCCCTTGCATGCTTAACTCTATTTAAAAAATTTAAGCTGTCGTATGTGCTGAATTACAGATATTTTGTCATGCAAAATTTTACATTTATAGTTATCCATCAAGTTTTAAACTTTTAATTAAAAGAAGTTTTTAGATGCATTCATTATAAAATTCAAATTTTCTTGTAAATATGTTTCGATAGAGCATTTCATACTTCTCTTAGAAATTTTACCCAGTTTAATAGTTCTCTGATCAAACAATAAATAACAACTATCTGTTTCACATTTAAACATTAACCTTGTAAGGTTTTAGTTAAACTAACCAAGTTTTATTTTAATTTAAATCTGTCTATCTCCTCTTTGTTTCAACTTCCCGTCAGAAGAAGCACGCGGTTTCAGCTTATGCTAATTTTGAAGTACAGCGAAGTACTATTTAAGCCAGAGGTAGAAACCTCTTATGGTGAGAGAGCTTAGTCTCAGATTAGAACTTTGATTTAAGTTCTATTTTAGGTTTAGTTTTAAATTCATTTGATTGTTAAGTTCGACCCAAGTGCGGTCTTTTACTTTCTGTATCTCTCCCGAGTCGGGAAGTGTGTAATTAATAGTGATTTAATAAAAGAGGATTTCAAATTCCTTCACGTGCAGTTACTATCCAGCCCAGCAGTACATCAGAACAAAGCTTACATTTCATCAGCTCACTGTTCCAGTTCAGGACCTGAGAAGAAACACCCTGGTAAATATTTCACAATGTTCTCCAAGAACACACACAGAATACTCAGTCCTGATAACCTCACTATTATCAGATCGCAATCTTGAATGCTTACCCTGCATATCAACATTGCTTCATTTTTTGATACAGTTAGAACAATTAATTGATCTAAAATCACAAATATGGGAAAATCCAAAATGTAACACTGCAAAAAGTTTTGATATGCCAATTAATAACACTGATAATGATTTTTTCATACCTTGAAACTGTTTTAAAATTAGTAGATCCCTACTCAATCTCAAAATTCATATTTTTCAATTTTTTCAATCAAATAAAATAATGAGTTTAAAATGAGCCTCTATTATGCCTCTCCCCTAAAAATTTTTCAAAAGTGCATATTACAGTATTCTATGCATGACAAAAATTGTATTTCATTAAAAACATTTTGACATCTGGAACATAAACTAGAAGTAACAAATACATTATTAAGGGCATCGGAAGAAGTAGGCAAATTTTCACACTTACCATTCTTTACAGGCAACATAAACATTTTGTTAAAATCTATATTTTTGTAGTCCAGTATCTTTTTATAAAACAAATTTATAACTAAAATAGCTGTTATCGAAAGATAACGAAGATATTATTTGTACGGAAATGTCACTAAACTATAAAAATTGCTATTACCCATCCAATAATGAATGTTTCTTTTATGCGGAAATGTGCCCCCTTTTCGATTTGTGTGAAAATGTCGTTGGTCAAAGTAACAAGCTCTAGATATAAACAAATGTACCACACCCACATTTGGCTACCAAAACTCGGGAGCGCTGGTCCGTCCTAACGGGGGAGAACTGAGTTTCCTTTTATCCCCACCTGCCTGATATGTTTACTAGGATAACTCAAGGTGAAAGAGTGCCTTTCCCACCTTCGTGTTAATTTCAGAAAAGTGCTTTAAGACGGTGATAAAGAAATACCCTCCAAACAGTAATATCGAATAAATTAAGTCTGAGCTCATTGAACAGGGCATCCATGGGAGTCCGCCGATAACATCGTGGCAAAAACATTGCGGACGAAAACGGCGCGGAGAAAACATCGAAAGGCGAAAACGTCGTGGTACAAAACATCGTGGGAGAAAATAAAGCAAAGAGAAAAAAAACATCGCAGTTCTAAAACATCGTGATAGAAAACATCGTCGTCTAAAAAAAAAAGAGGTTCAAAAACTTCGCAGTTTAAAAACATCGCCGTCAAAAATATCGTGGTAAAAAATAAAGTACCTACAAATCATCGCATGATGATAACATCGCAGACATGCGTTTTCAGGCTTTAATAATTGTAAAATTAATGACTGTTTAATAATTGTAAAAACTCGCATAATGCTTTGTGAGCGCAAGATGGAAAGAAGAATAATTTTCACTTTCATATTTTTTATTAACTGATAAATATTTGCTGAAAATGTAAAATGGAAACTTAAGCATGGAAAATTAACGCAACTTACAGCCCTTAATTTTAAACTGACATACTTCAAAACAAAGGTCATTAATACATTATTTTTTTATAAAGTTTTAGTGCTAATTTTTCATGAAAAGTATAATCTAAAAAAGAATAAGAAAAGAAAGATAAGTGACTGCGTGAAATTATCTATAAAAAATTACTAAGTTAATTCTGATATTATTTTCTTCACTTTTGTTAATCTAACACTCTTATAGTGAAAATTATTTCTTGTTTTGTTTAAATTTCTTGTTTTTAAAAATTTATTAGTTAATAAAAAATATGAAAAGTAAAATTATCCTTCCTTCCACCTTGCTCTCATAAATCATTATGCGAATACTCATTAATAATTATTCTCTTGGCTTTATTTTCTCCCTCGATATTTTGTACCACGACGTTTTCGCTTTGCGTTTTTTATCCGCGACGTTTTCGTCCGCGATGTTTTCGGCTGTCGCCGCATCCATGTAATTAAAAATGCATTAACTTAATGAACAATAAAGAAGGCATCTCTACTGCACTTCCTTTTTTCCTTATCGAAGTTAAGCGTACCGCAGAGGGAAAGAATATGCATTAGATCAAACCACTCAGAAATTTAAATATCTGCATGGAACCGTTTAAAATGCGCCCTGGCCCTTTGTAGTGGTGTAAGTATCAGCGTTAAAAGCGCTCATGGGATCTGTGTTTTAATAAACCGAGTTTCCTGAAGTGTGCCGTTCCGCATGCATGCAAGCGGGATAAAAATGAGTTTCCCACTATGTGTGTTCTCTGTGCAGAAAAACACGTGGCCTCGTATAACGGTTGTTCCAAATACCCCAAATATTGCAAGAAAGAAAATAAAACCTAACTGTAATATCTAGAAATCAACACAACAAATATTTAAAATGCGTGCCGGAAACAGACATAAGTACATTTGATTATTTTTCATCACAGAATGTGAATTCTGAGTGTACCAGCATCCATACAATGACAACGGTGCCATAAATACTACCTCATCATTTTTATCTTCAACACCAATGGTTTCCGAACCCGGAAACATGGATTCTTTAATTGTTTAAAAAAGTACAACATCGATATTCTGCTCTTCTGCGAAACGCACTGACGTCCGAGTGGGAGACTGAAAATCCACGAGTGTCAAATCATCAGAAACAACAGACATCATAATGGCGGTAGTGGTACTACAGACATCATCTCAAACATTCAGTCTTTGATACTGCTGCTACTGGGCGTTTTGAAGTTACTTCAGTTACTGGTACAACTACTAAAAATTTCATTTTTGTAGTTGTATATAACTCTGAGATATTTTTAGTAATCCACAATATTGCATAATCTAACGGCATAATCATCTTTCTGATATAACGGGAAATTCACTTCTCCACAAAGTAGGTAATATTGAAAATAGTATAATTTATCTTCTGAACAGTTACATTCAGAATGCTATTAATATTTCTAAACTGCCATCCAAAAGAAAATTACGAATTCTTTCGCCAACAACATGCTTAATAAAATAAAGTATAGAAATCATATCAGAGAATAATGGAAATATATCAGATGTCCTACAACAAAAAATATCATAATTTGGTTAAGCAGAGAAATCTCAGCAGAAATTACAGAATGTTGCTCTGATTGTAAGGATACAACGCTCAACGATATAGAGGGTGTTTGCGCATTTTTAGAATGATTGCGATAAAGAATTTTAAAAAATCAAATGTTTTGGTATAAAAATTTCTGGCAATAGCTTATTACTATTTTAAATTTATTCTTCTTTCGAAATGTCGCACATGAACAAATTTGGGTTTTAAGGATATATTTTTGCGTTTTTCGAAGAGAAATATTTGTATTCCATAATTCGAAAACATTGTGAAATGCATGATACTAAAATTTTCTAAGTGAAAAATAAAAAACATTAATAATCGGAAAGAGAAAAATCCTTGTCCTGTACTTCTACATGGTAAGAAAAGTCCAAACGAATAGCTGCAAACGTTACGTACGGTTTTAAATGCTTCTAAATGTAAATAGCTGGCAAAAAGACAAAATCCACAGCCGCAAGAGATCAATTTTTAAGTCTTTACATATATCTGTAGCAATAATAAATAAAACAATAGACGAAGGTTTGCACTTAAAAAAGTTAGAAAACATATTGTTCATTAGTTTTCGCCGAGGCATGTGGTTCAACGCAGAATAATTTGCAGCGTCTTGTATGAAAACTATTTAGCATGGAAATACAATAAATGGAAATACATTGTGACCCTTGATGAAGCATGGGTTTACCTAAACGACTGAAAAAAAAACTGTTAATTATCGGAAATGAAGAGAAAAATGTATAAATGTACACTGCGGGGGGGAAAGAAGAAGAAAGTCCTATAACTTCTGTTCTACTGGGCCGATTGATGAAATTCAAATTGCGTTTTTCATGTCTCGAAAGCGCTACTTAAGATATATATTAGATTTATATATAGCATTATTCTAACATAGGTATTTTGACACAAAATCTGACTTTTTCTGAAATGACATGCCAATTTTTTTTCCATATTCGATTCTACGACTGAAAATACGCCTAAATATTAAATTTTGCAAAATTTGGTGCGAAATTTAAGGAGACATTCAAACATTTATTTTGACGTATTTTATTCAGTTTGCTTCAAGGATTATTTACTTGGGGAACTTTTTTAATTTATGGCAACCTAATTTACCTTTCCTTTTTGCATGGCAGACTAGCGGAAAAAATGTTATCATTCATACTTTAAAATAATTTTAACTAAGTGCGTAAACCACATTTGACGTGATTATCGCTTAAAAAAAAGATGCCAAATTTCAAAACTCGCCAATATGTAATTTCATATATATCTTAAAAAATTTTGAATAAAAAAACTCTAATGTTTTTACAGGTGTGCCTAGAAGTGCATCTACTTTTAGAGGATGGTAAAAATTTTATAGTTTATAATACAAAAGTGTTTTCGAAACATTTATAAAAAATATTTAAAAATTTTAAAAATGAATCATAAAAAATGTTCGAATTGCATTTGGTTTAAACTTAAATTTCGAATTCTGAAAGAAGGAATCAAGTAAATTTAAGAAATAAAGAGATATTAATAAATATATATCAAATTCAATTAACATTGAGGAGCTAAAATTTTGAGAGCTGATTTTTTAAAAACCACTCGTGCAATTTGTACAATTGACAATTTTACAACTGTTTAAGATAAGGTAAAATTTCTATTATTGAAATATTACTTAAAAGGATAGTAAACAAAGACAAAGCTTCCAAAGTTTATTTTTAATGAACGGTAACTAGATTTTAATTTGATGAAATGAAACTTTATACCATGCATTTTAAAAGCCGTTTTTAAACCTTCGCAAAGCGTGAAGAGGTTTTTCACCATCAAAGAGAAGACAAGAAATGATAGTTCCAAATGATAATTCCAACACTAATTTTTAAATATACGAAGATGAAGAAATTTTGATTTTTGCGACTCAAAATTCTTTGAGATGTTTGGCAACGGTAAATGTTGTTTTAGGGATAGAACATGCAAGAATTGCTGCCCACAATTTAAGCAGATATATACAGTTCACGTGGACCTTGGAATTACTGCTGAATACAGAGCAATGAGATACATTCCGCAAGAGAAGAAGAGGGGAAAAGTGGTCACGTGGTTTAAGAACAACAATCTTCGTACGTCCGCAGTCTACGATGGAGTCTATAGGCGATGTACCACTAAAATTAATTTTTTTCTAAAGTACTCTTGGAAGTTATTTCTCTTTTCTTGATGTTAATAAAAATGGTCTTCTCTTGTTCATGGAAAAACACGTCAATAACATTTGTTTTAAAGTAATGCCAGATAGTAAGATACTTCTAGTAAGCTGTGTTAAGGCAGAAATGAAAAAAAAATTAATTATAAAACGTCTGTGGAAATTTCTGCAGAAAATGAGGTAAGATTCATAAATTTTCTTTTATGCACGATACTTACCAATATTCATCTTTTACTTTATTAGGAATATTAAGTACATATCAATAGTTGAATAATATTCCCGAGACCTTGAATAAGGTTTTCCAGACTGTACAGTGTAAATATTTGTTAATAGTTCATGAATACTTGTTCTAAATTATTGAAATAGTTGAATTCATGCAAGATCTGCTTATTTGCAAAAACATTAACACCAAGCCAATTTTCTCTTATTAATTACAGTGCCATAGACCATGATGTACCACTAAATTTTTATTAATTTCATCACATTGTGTTTTAATAATGTAGCTGTTATAATCAAGTTTTAATCAATGCACATAAATGTAGTTTATTGTATCGCTCTTTATTATAAAATAAAGAAATATCTGTGACCAAAAAATTATTAATTTCACAGCTAGAATTACAGCGAACTCTGTTGTGCAAATCCATACAATTTTCTTTTTGACATTTATACTGTAATATAAAAAATACATGTTAATCTGAAGTTTATGCTATCTGTAGATTAAGAGTCAGTTATGAACAATTAAATTTCAAGGGGTACAAAATTATGTATTAATTTTGAACTGTGTATAATATTAATATCACTATCGTCACATAGTTTTAGGGCAACTGTATTTATAATGTTCCAGACATTTGAGTCTACCATTTTGAAAACCATCTTGTGCTTGTCAGGCTGATAAAATTGTGACTTAAAATTATAATAGTAATTATATTTTTCTTTTCAGTGTAGAACAACAACATACATGAACATTATTTTATGCATTTCGTTTTGCAGTGTACAGAATTATTATTGCAAATGATTCATGAGATTTCAAAAAAGTACTGGAAATAATTTAAAAAATAAAGTTAATTAATACTATATGAAATCAAGTAGAAAGCTTTAAAATTTTACTGATAAAACTATAAATGTTCAATGTGTGTTTTGGTTTTATGATGTACATAGAAATGAGTATCCCAATCCTCTCAACATGTATTGTTACTTTTTCTACACTGTTTCTTTAGAAATGCTTGGCCATCTAAGTTGTTGCCTTTATATAGGCAAGTATTATTCTTAAACTGTCAATACCATCTCATATTCTAGTGGCTTGTTGGAATATACTATTGCCGAATATCCGAATTTTCAACACATCTACCACAGCACAAGCTTGTTTGTTTACATTAGCAGTACTTACATCATGTGATCTCTGACGTCACCGGAATGTATCTCATTTGGCAAATGGTCGCCAAATTTGAGCCAGTTAAAGACATCGGACTTAAGAAAAAGTTAACGTCGGAATAAGGCTGGCAACGTTGCGAGGTCTTAGCTAAGTGGATAGTGTTTATTTACTTGCAGCTTGCTTCGTTTTCCACTTCTGCTTATGGGGGGGGAAGAAATTTCAGCTCAAAGTCCACTATTTTCCCGATTTTCCCTCGTGACTAAAATTCCACCGACTGAAAGAACACCAAACCGTGAACCTTATCCCCGACAATCGATTCCGTTTGTCCTTAGCCCTATGGCCGATAAGAATGCATCTTAAAAAACAATGCAACCAAATTTTATTCCGTCTAGTTATGCTCCATTTCTGATCATAAGCTTTGTCAAACAAACGCACGATTCCACAAGTCAAAATAAAAATTCGAAAAGGAAACTCTAAACCATTCACATTTTTGTGATTATTATCTAAAAGTTATAAAGATATATTAAGTCATATTTGCAAATTAATCAGAAGCTTCGTGTGAGGGCTGGCAACGTCTGTAACGCTACGTCAGTAGTGATGCACGTGTAAGAGTAGCTCTGGTTTCCTATTGTTCTCTCGATTTGTTTGAAAAATAGATTCACGTTTGTTTCGGAGTTATATGACATATATGGCAACAAAAACAAAATATTTAAGCAAATTAAGTGAAGAATATGACAGACGACTGTAGATAACATAGTAGAGCAAGAATACATCAATTTGTGTGAAAAAAGGCAAGCACATCCTTGTCATTAAGTATAATGCAAGATTACCTGGAGCGGAGCTTAATGCTATCGATGAGTAAATTACATTAATGTTTTGTTAAAAGTTTTAATTAAAAATATAATGCTTTTCTCTAATAGGCTTACCTAAAACACCTGTAACATACTAAGCTATTTAAAAGGTTACGTTTGAAAAATGAATAGTGTAATTAAACAATTCAATAACATGCGCATCTTAAATAAAAGTTAAAATCAATGAAGGAATGATAATGAATAATTAGTACATGCTATTCCATTATTTTGCTTTTTAGGGCCTAATATTTCTATACATTTACATTTTTAAATAAAATATAATACATTTTTAAAAGTTGGCTTGCATTAATGAATGCTAAGCAAAGTACTTTATTTTAAATAATAAATTTCTCTTTTATACTTGAAAGAAATTTATGTATTTTTTTTCACAGTTACTGAAACAAAGATTAAAGCTTTTTGAAATTCAGGAAAATACGTGATATATTTTTGAATTTTTTTTTATATTTATGGAGGCGTATTTGTAGCTATGTAACTATCTATAATAAGTGAATTATTATTTTATTCTCTTTAAATGAACTTAAATTACATAAATCTAAAAATCTAGGTCAACATGTTCTTGATAAAATTTTGAAACTCTCCTCTGCAAAAAATGCAAACAAAATGAATTTTATGAGTATGTTTAACGTCTATGAAATATACATGTATTTCTAATTTTATTTACCATTAAACTAATAAAATAAAATTTATGTGCTTTATAACTTCATTTTATTATTAAATTGCATACTTTTCTCTTTTATAATTAAAACATATTGTTGCGTTATACGGGTTCGTGGATTTGAAAGTATCCGATGAAAACACGATGCAGAACAATAAAAAGCACAATTTATTTACAAGAATCATTATTTACAGCACAGTTCCAAAATTACCTTTAAAAGCGTCGAAAATCTGCAATAAATACGCTGAAACAATCAGCAACACAGCTTCAGGCTGTAACTGTAAAGGTAGCTTCACGGCAACACTAAACTCATAATAAACACCGTGGAGCAATCACCAATACACTGTCAAGCTATACTGTAAAGGTAGCTTCACGGCAAAGCACTATCTCGATCGCTTTCCGTTCACAAAACTCTCGCGTAGCTTAGCACTCACAGTAAGCAGCTATTCTCACAATGCCGGCTCTCAGAAACGCAGGGGTTTATATGCTTTTCCTTAGGTTCCACACGTTTCGAGAACTATCTCGACAGGAAGTTATTCTAGAAGCTTCCCGATTGGATCATGGGATATCGCCAATTTGGTCGCCAAATGGGCGATAAAGTCGCTAATCTGGAAACCCTACCATACACTATTTTATGGCAATCCTAGTGCTATGCCGGAAAGCTTACATACAGGCGTAACCGCCGAATTTTTCGCAACAATATATTTCCTTTTTATTGAGGAAAACGAAACGTAGCAGAATGAATGTTTTGTTTCTATGTTTATATTTCCCAATTGGGAATTAGGCTGAATAAAATTCTTCTTTGAGTTTTTCTCCTTCTGGTGGCTGAATAAGTATTTTAAGTAGTGGTTGGTTTTTCTCATAAAACGTGTAACTTAAATATGAGTTATTTTTTCTAGAATTCCTTCCTCAAAGACAGGCATTCTCAAACCTCTCGTGTGTTTTTCCATAATTCAACAATTCCATTTCTCAGAATTCCAGTTTTTAGCCAGTGTCCAGTTATTCTGGTCTCAGCATTCCATGTTCTGGTTTTAGTTTAAGTACGCTAATATTTTAGTTATCACATCAATAATATCTAATTCAATTAGTTATAGTGCTGCAAGTTGAAAAACAAATATTTATAATAGTAGCAAATAAATTTCTGGATTTTAAGGCTTCAAAACTGGCCTTATTTCGGAAAGGAGAAAGTAATAAGAAGTAACACCCTGTATTCAAGTATGAAATAAATAACGATAAAAACATCTTTTATGTATTATAGCTAAAGATGTAGACGTTTATACATATTATCAATAAATAGAGGTAATAAATACTAACGTTTAGGATATGCGTGTATTGTAAATAAATCCGTTGACTTGCAATATCACAAGTAATATAATTTTAAAGATAAATTTGAAAACTTATATTCCAGTACCGGCGGAAGGATATTGCAAGGAAAAGCAAATTCAAGATCGTCGCAAGGCTAGTAAAAGCTGTAAGAAATGTCAAATATCCTGTATGAGCTGTGAGTTAATGCTGGGGTAATATAATGTGAGGCAATGTAATGTGGAAAAAATGGGAAGATTCGGTAATGGGTTTTTAACATCAAGATTAAAAAGGAAAATTAAACTACATAATTTTTTTGTTTTTGTAGTAAAAAAGCAACGAAGAGAATAGTAATATAATAATAGTAATAGTGTTTTTGTAGTAAAAAAGCAACGAAGAAGTAATTCAGATAAAAAGCGTGAATCAAAGAGAATATTATTAAACTCTACTTAGAGTAATTCTAAATAAAGCTGAAAACTTTCGTTTTTTAAAACAAGGAAAACTGTGTCAGATTACTTCAAAATGCGCAGAGAATACAATTTAAAAGTACGTTTTACTTAAATTTAAACTTTACAGGATAGTACTCTTTTAAATTAGATTTATTTTTGGATGTTATTTTGATATAGATTGAAATTTATTTTAGAATTTGGGAAGAAAATAAAAAATTGATTTTTATTTGCACTAGTATTGTATAATTATATTTTTTAACTGTTGATTTTTGTGGGATTGTTTTCCCTTTAGACAGGTATATGGTCTGATCTGTTCACATTTTGCGTCACGCCACATTATCTTACATTATGTTACTCCGCGGCTTGGTAAATTGCCAGTTGCCAATTCTTAGAGATGCAGCAGTTCTGCCCTCTTACAGGATCTTTAACAGTATTTTGCTTAAAACAATTAATAAAAACTATAACAAAAATAATAAAATTTGAAGCATATGAATTTGAAGCATTTGAATTTTAACAGTATTCAGATTTTATATTACACCCAAAGGGTCGTTTTATTCACGGGGGTTTAACACGGGATTTGAAAAGGCATACAGACATTCAAAGTCATTTGACGCAAAATACTGTTAGAAATTGTAACGTCTTAGCGTTGCCGCGGTTAGAATATAATACCAGTAAGAAATAAAGAAACCTTGCGCATAAAATATGCGTGCTGAAGATACACGCGATGTTAATGTTAATAAAACGCTTTGAAATCGTTCAGTTTTTAATAAAAAATTCGCAAATGTTTTGCAAATTATGAAATAGGTAATAATACAAATTCCAAATTTGGGCTTCCAGATGCCCATATTCCAGCGGAGGATTACATTATTCAGAATTTGATGTCTCTAGGTACCGTTGTTTTTTCACTATGTGGGAAACAGACATACATTCTTGCAGATTCTTCATCATTTAATTTCTTTAAATATAATCCGGGGCTCTAATATTTGGTGGCAACAATTTGAAAATTGATTCAGACTTTTATAGTGAACCAACTCATTCAAAAACGTAGTTAATAGCCCTCCTGGGCTAACGCCTTTTGGGCTAATAATTTATATTTTCACTTGAATTATTGGTTATGTTTTAACTGATACACTATATGCAAAAAAAGTCTATTGTATGATATATTGTTGATTATTTTCACAGACATTTGTATCATCAATAAATTAACGAATTGTGTTTCTAACGTCACACATTATAGTTGCAGAACACATAGTTTCAGAATAATCATTTGTTCATCGCCTGCTGTCAATTTTTTTACAGTTCGTTTTAGTATACTTTTATGCTAGTTTCAAAAAATAAAAACAAGAGGTAAGCTACAAGCTTAGCTCTTGTCTCTATTACTAGTTTAATATTTCCCTGACATTTAAAGAAATTTAAATTACATCGAAGTATCAGTTTTGCATAACAAGAATTATTTCAGGATTAAACAGAAGATTTTCAGTAACGGCATTATTTCAGAGTACAAGTTTGTTTGTTAACAAAAGGTATTACATAAAAATTTGGAAAACTTTTAATAATGTATACTTCTAATAATAAGATTTTGCATATGGATTTTTCTTTTCCATTGTATGAAATTTTAAATATGTAATAAAAATATTCTGGATAGAAATTAAAAACGTCTTTGATATGTTTACAACCCGAAGCACAGTTATTAACAGAATCTAAACTGATTATGGAACTAAGAATATCTTGATCAACAGATAACTAACTATATGATAAAAATTATGCAAAGTTATTTTTAGAAGTCTTCATTAGTTTCGTAGCATTATTCTCTGATTTATAAGAAACAATTTAGAAGAGCATATTAAGGGATTTAAAAAAAACATTGAAATTTACCTGAAAATGCAACGACACAGATGACGCTAAGTAATCCAAAAGTTAGCCTCGCCATTTCCTGCGAGCACTGCCCACCACTAATGCATGAATTAAGCTGCTTTTACGTTCGATGTGTTATCGAAGTAGCTGTTATCAAAACTAAATATCTGAATATTTAACGTAATCAGCTCGAACGAAGTGGGAAAGGTGAAAAGTCGAGATAAACAATAAGTCGCCTATTAGTAGTTGATAAAAACAATTCTGCACTTCTTCTACATTTGATTTTTATGTGATTCATAGCTACTTTCATATGATTTGTAGTGTTACAAAAGGTAATGAATTTTCTTTGTACTTTTAATTCTGACAAAAAATAAAAGATGATGATTCATTAAATTTTTTCAGGGTTCGCCAGCGACCGAGCGGTAATAATTCACCATGTATAAAGTGTATACGAAACAGCTTCCTTCAGAAAGTCCTCCAAGAAGGCATACCACCCCTTAAGTAGATAGTCCACACGTGCTTTGTCATAATTAAATAAACCAAATCAAACCATTTAATTTTTGCTGGGATTTGACGTTAGAAGTTTCATCTCCGCTTACTGAAATTTTGAGACTGTTAGGTTATGCCACGTTACGTTATTATGAACTGGTTAATTTATCTTTCGCTCTATTAAAGCACAGTTCTCAAAAGTAGTTCTCAGGAGGTAAAATCATGAATTTACTTTTCGAATTTTATTAGTTTGTCATTGCTCGCTATATAAAAGCAATAGTCACATTTCTTATTACCGTGTACTTTCGATTATCCGTACGCTGATTTTCTGGTTTTGCGGATTATTCCGAGGCTGGAGGGACCCATGCCAGCCCACTCAATGCTGTGCGCGAGTGTCTAAAACACAACAAAAAGCCGCTTAATTGAGGCTTTATATTTAGTTTAAACGACTTTAGGTTAGTCTTTAGATTTCTTAATTTTAAGGCTTCTTCTCACAACTTGTTTAAGAAGATGAAGATTTAATAAAGTTCTGGAAAATGTTGAGTGTACATACGGAGTACGAAAAGACTGGTACGAAAGTAAAATCACATACGGAGTACGATAAGACTGGTCGAAAGTAAAATCAAGAATACTAATGCAGACATAGAGGACGATGAAAACGTCAACGCAATAGCTGAAGTTGTATGCCAAAAAATTGAAAATATACAGTTCTCTGAAAATGCCGATGGGGAAAACATTGAGGAATCAATGATATTGATGGTGATTCGACTGAACTGAGCTTTCAATGTCTGAGTGTGTGTATATCGTTTCAAGTGTCACAAGAACAGAACAGGCACAGAGTAATGCTGAAAATACAAGCAAAGAAGATATTGGCAATAGCAGTAGTTTCAAAACAGCAATGGCTTTTGTTGAAACTCCATTGGACTTCGTCAAACATAGGGGATTAGAATAGAAAGGGTGTTTACATATTTTTGGAACGATTTCGAGGCCATATAATTGATGTTTAAAATGTAAAACTATTTATTCAAATGTTTGATCTGATAGTCGTTTTTCTGGATTATAAGCCTCCATTGTGAAGTCGATGACAGAAAGGCTTTTCATAAAATTTTCTGGAGGTGTTGATTTTAGTTTCTCTTCCGCTACTTTCCAGAATCTATCAGATCTTGTGGGTTGCACTTACAGCTTTCTAAGCGATTAGAGGCCCAATAGTCTACAAGTGAAACGTCAGTGAATTTTACTGGAAAACGTTGAAAGGGTTTCTATGGAATACATGTATCAGTCTTCATTTTTTCAAGGAATTCATTGGTGAGTTTGTAACATGTTTCGAACCTCATATTCTTTATATCTCGTATAGAACGGTTTGGTCATTAGCCTAAATGAGCGTTATACCAGCAGGGCTATTTGTCTGGATACAGCATTTTGCGTGCAATCTCTTTAAATGTCCGAAATTGTTGCCACCAAGTATTATCACCCTGTATTATATTTAAAGAAACTAAATAGTGATGTATGGATGGGGTCCTCGCATTGCAAAAAAAAAAGTGGTATCTAGAGTCAACAATTTTTAAATAAATATTAATTTCGGGTCCTCCACCAGAACATGGGCACATGGAAACCCAAATTTGGAATTTGTTTTATTTCCTATTTCATATTTTGCAAAACTTCAACTAATTTTTAAAAACTAAATCAAGGACTTCAAAGCGAGCAGTGCCAACACTGTACGGACGAAAACGTTTTTATCTCCAGCGCGCAAGACTATCGAAAATTCTAATTACACTCATGGACAAAAAAATTAGCGCACCAAGAAATAATTGCGGGATCGTAACGAAACTTGCAATGAAGGTACATGTCGGGGAGATATGTAAATGATTAGAAATGCAGCTTGATTGCGCATTACGTATAGCCGGTAGAGGGCGTTGAACGTCGTGCTCTGTGGAGTATAAAACAGGTAACCAAAGCTTGTTTGAGTGTGCTGAATCATTTACAAATGAAGAGTTGAGGCAGACATGCCATTACGCTGTGTTCGAAGACAATATGAGCAGTTGTCGCAGTTTGAGCGGAGGAGAATTGTCGGGATGATGGAAGCTGGGTGGTCAGCTAGGCGAGTAGCTCGTCAATTAGGCCACTCTGATTGTCTTGTGAGGAGGTGTTGGGACCAGTGGACCCGAGAGATGTCATGTACACGAAGACAAGGCTCAGAAGGCCCTCGAAAGACCAGTCGTCGAGAAGACCGTCACATCGTAAGAAATACACGCGCATAGCCAACTGCTTCATCGGCCGCCATCCAGGCACAGGTAGCACCTTCACTAGGGGCCCCTGTGTCTTCTCGAACCATACAAAGGCGCTTGGCTGAAGGACAGTTGGTATCGCGGCGCCCATTACGTGTGCTGCCCTTGATGCCCACCCATCGACGCCTTCGTTTGGAGTGGTGTCGAGCACGAGGAAACTGGACTGCAGCGGAATGGAAACAGGTCGTCTTTAGAGACGAATCCAGACTCAATCTTGGCAGTAATGACAATCGTGTTCGTGTGTGGAGAGCCCGTGGTAAACGCCTCAATCCTGCCTTTGCTGTACAGAGACACATCGTTCCCACAGCTGGTATGATGGTATGGGTTGCCATTGCTTACAATACATGGTTACCCCTAGTATTGTTCCGTGGCACCCTGACAGCCCAGCGATATGTTCATGAAATCCTGCAACCACATGTGTTGCCACTCATTCAACGGCTCCCAGGAGTAATTTTTCAAGACGACAATGCTCCGCCTCATACGGCAAGGGTGTCACATAACTGTCTCCGCACTGTTAGTACCCTTCCTGGGGCTTCCCGATCCCCCAGATTTGTCTCCAATCGAGCAGATCTGGGATCATTTGGGACGACGAATTGGGCATCCCACGAGTTTGAACGAACTAGAGCCAAGGTTGCAGCAAATATGGAACGAAATGTCTCAAGACATCATACAGAACTTGTATGACTCAATGCCTGATCGTATCGTATCGTGCATTCGCGCTAGAGGGGGTCCACCGTAGTATTAACTCCTCCGTTCTTTTGCCTTTTTCTCTGAAATAAATGATCCATTTTGTTTGATTTTCTTATCATTTACTTATATCAAAGTAGTCATCACTTATGCAAAATTTCGTTTCATTTAGAGAGATGTCATGTACACGAAGACAAGGCTCAGAAGGCCCTCGAAAGACCAGTCGTCGAGAAGACCGTCACATCGTAAGAAATACACGCGCATAGCCAACTGCTTCATCGGCCGCCATCCAGGCACAGGTAGCACCTTCACTAGGGGCCCCTGTGTCTTCTCGAACCATACAAAGGCGCTTGGCTGAAGGACAGTTGGTATCGCGGCGCCCATTACGTGTGCTGCCCTTGATGCCCACCCATCGACGCCTTCGTTTGGAGTGGTGTCGAGCACGAGGAAACTGGACTGCAGCGGAATGGAAACAGGTCGTCTTTAGAGACGAATCCAGACTCAATCTTGGCAGTAATGACAATCGTGTTCGTGTGTGGAGAGCCCGTGGTAAACGCCTCAATCCTGCCTTTGCTGTACAGAGACACATCGTTCCCACAGCTGGTATGATGGTATGGGTTGCCATTGCTTACAATACATGGTTACCCCTAGTATTGTTCCGTGGCACCCTGACAGCCCAGCGATATGTTCATGAAATCCTGCAACCACATGTGTTGCCACTCATTCAACGGCTCCCAGGAGTAATTTTTCAAGACGACAATGCTCCGCCTCATACGGCAAGGGTGTCACATAACTGTCTCCGCACTGTTAGTACCCTTCCTGGGGCTTCCCGATCCCCCAGATTTGTCTCCAATCGAGCAGATCTGGGATCATTTGGGACGACGAATTGGGCATCCCACGAGTTTGAACGAACTAGAGCCAAGGTTGCAGCAAATATGGAACGAAATGTCTCAAGACATCATACAGAACTTGTATGACTCAATGCCCGATCGTATCGAATCGTGCATTCGCGCTAGAGGGGGTCCACCGTAGTATTAACTCCTCCGTTCTTTTGCCTTTTTCTCTGAAATAAATGATCCATTTTGTTTGATTTTCTTATCATTTACTTATATCAAAGTAGTCATCACTTATGCAAAATTTCGTTTCATTTTGATGACTCCTTCTTGGTGCGCTAATTTTTTTGTCCATGAGTGTATATGCTGTTTTTAAATATTTTAACCCCATGTGGCGTAAGCCCAAATGCTCTTGAAACGTGCAAGTGTCTGTAAATGAAAAAAAACCACTCATTTTGGCATAATATAAAATCTGAAAGCTTTCAGATTTGTTTTTCCTTACCCTGTTGTATTCCTTGTTCATTTAGTATGATTTCAGATGGAAGAACAAACAGTCATTCGCTTTTAGTTATAAAAAAGGGGTTCATGTAAAATAAATAGGTCATTAAAAGATTTAAAATTTTAATTTAAGATTTCTGTACCTTATTTTGCACTACCATGTAAATTATAAGGTATTTTCTCCCTCTTTTCAGCAAGCCTTCGTGGCGTAACAGGAAGCACACTTGACGCGAATTCCGGAGGTCCAGAGCTCGACTACTCGCGCATTGTACATTTTTCACGTTTCTGCATCAATGTTTCTTAATGATTTTACAAAATATTTTATCCTAAGAAAATAAGCTTTAAAATATTTTTTTAAAGTAAAAACTGAATTTTGTTTTTAAATTTCTATATAATTAAACTTTTCTTTTATTTCACATCATTTTTCATTTATTTTCCGATAAATCTTCCAAGTTAGTTTTAAAATCAATGAGCCAAACGAATTGCATATAAACCAAAACTACACAACATCACACAGCGCAGCTATATAAAACGAAACAAACGATTCAGAGAAAATAATTCAAAACCTTTGATGCAGTTCTATAGTTAATAATAAAATTGTATAAAATTATAAGAGTACTGTAAAATATATAATGATATTAACAAGATAGCCAGAGTGGTACACGCAATATATTCCTCGTCTTGTTTAAGTAGAGATGTTTCTCTGAAGTTTTTCGCTTTGTTCTTGTCTTCCTTTGAATTTTGAATTTTGTTTTGAGATGACTTACTCTTCCTCCAGCTCTGTTCTCCATTTAGTTGCTTATCACTGATTGCAGATACGTAGTCAACAGGACATTTAGACGACGAGTACATTTAGACGTCAGGACACTTAGTTGATAACACGGTTACGCGATAACCTGTACAGCTGGCAACGCGTACAATAAAACAAAAACATTCGGCAATATTTTAAAACATTTATTCATATTTTTCAAACAAAAGACTTCCAGGGTACACTACGAGAATTTTTATGGACATGTACCTCATTTTTATCTTTATTTATTGATATACAGAGTACAGATTGCCGCCCAGACGTTATAGTGGTTAGGGGAGCCTACTGCGGTACCGAAAGCCCAGGTTCGAATCCCGGAGAAGGCATGGATGTTTGTAAATGTATAGTTATAAGGTATTTCTCCTGACTTCTTGGCATGCCTTCGTGGAGTAGTGGTCAGCACGCTCAGCGCGTATTCGAGAGTTTCGGGGTTCAAGTCCCGACGAAGGTATTGCTCATTTTTCACATCTTCTGCTTAAAAAATATATCTAATGTCTCTACAAGTGGAGCCCGAACTGAAAAGGTGGTTCGAGTCCCGGCGAAGGCTCTGGTCATTTTTTACAGCTCCGGCTTTCAAAAAATACCTAATGTCTCTACATAGTGTCTTTGTGGCATGGGGGCAGTCCAAATAAACGGCAAGCCGAATGTCCTCTCGTGTGGATTGGTAGTAGGGGGAGAAGAGTGGGAGAACATCGGACCATCCGTCTGGGTGTTCTCCCTCAAAATGTGGGTGGAAATAGAAGTCCAACGTCCTTGAGGCTCTGGCAACAATTCTTCCATGAAATTCATGGACACGATAACAACAACACAGCACAAATTTTAAAATTGGACAGTAAAGAAGGCCTTAGGTTAGAGTAGGTTTTGAAGTTAATTTTGAGATCCATCAAATATAGGTCCCTTTATTTGAGGAAAGGCGAAAGGAAATTTCAGCATCGAGAGGAGCGAAACTATTTAATATGGAAGTAATGCATGGAACATCGCGAAAAAGAATGCAATATGATCTGTCGAGGAAAATAGCAATAAAATGTGAAAAGGCTAATATTTTAGAACTTTGAAAGCGATGGGAAAGGCTAGACTGGATTACTACTTTCATTAACTAAGGACGGAAAATTTTTGGTAATGTGGAAGAGTTTATAAAGAATTTAATTTATAAACTGAAGAAATTTTATGAGTAGTTTTGGATGATCCAACGTTAAAACCGTGGTTAAAATGCCCAACAGAGATTAGCTATAAAAAATATGTTTATTTCCGCTTTTCGAACATATGATTCATGTTCCCTGACAAGAAATTACGTCTTTCAGTCTGGCCGATATGTCTCAAACCCCATTTGTAAGATATGCTTAAATTCCGTAAGAATTAAAATCAGAAAAATGGCATCTTCAGGAACTGAAGAACAAATTTTACTGATGGGTGAGAAAAGACTTCAAAGTTTAAACTTACGTAAAATCCGAGAAATTTTGTAATTGATATAAATATTAAACAGATACCGGATAAATATGGACAAATGTTATTAGAACACTGGCGCATGTTTCAAGTAAACGCGCTGCCAGCTAAACCTGCTGTCGGCTGAACAGCCGTGTCGACTAAATGTTGTGTTGGTTAAATGGATGTGTGAGTTAAATTTCCTATTGGCCAACAGCTGTAGGCAAAGTGTCATGGATTCTATCATAATATTACCACATAAATTCTCACAGTGTCAGTTTAATTTATCCAAACTTAATGCTTTTCTCTCCTGCTACTGATTTTAAAAATTCTGTAGTATTTCGTACATTTTCACTACATATTCATGACTAAATATTTATAGCATCTGAAATTTTATAAAACATAGCACAAAATGTTTTTAAGTTCGTCGCTTTAACGTAAAGTAGATTACAGAAAATTATGAGTACATGAAATAAATTGTTTTGCTTTCCAACAATTTTGACGGTAAGGAAAAGCGTAGATTTAACGAAGCATTAAAACTGAAGTAGCTTGAGACGCGGCTTGAGACGCTTAGTCTTAAAGTAAGCTAATAAATTCGTTCCAATACTGTTAAAAATCGTCAATGGCACTGTCTCATGTCTGGAGTGCTAAACTTTCTCTTAGATTCTTCAGCCAGCCGTGAAATGGATGACACTTATAATATATAAGACCACTTATGAAAACAATTTTATGCTCTTATAATACATGAGACCATTTATGAAAACATTTTAATGCCACTTCTGCAGTGTTAACAATGAATGGACCTTCATGACATGACCTTACTGGAGTTAAAATTTCTTCAGATACGTAATCTGATTGTATGTGTTTGTTCTTCACAAGTAACTCTTAGCACTGAATTAACGCATATCTTGAAACTTGTAATACTTGAAACCGTACAATCAGAAAAAAAGATACACAATAAATACGATAATGGTTTTCAAAACATCCCTTTATCTTTTAGAGTTATATACACGACATCCTGATAACTTCTGTACTGTTAACGCATTTTGGGTTGCTTTAAAATTCAGCAAAGCTCAGCCTTAAGGTCACAACTCATTATTGCTAACTTAAGGTCAAATTTTTTTTAGTTTGAAAGATTGTTTCTTTCATATCTAAAGGAACGTTAGTGTTATACGGCCTCAATTTTGTTCTTTTTTTAGATGAAAAACTAATTACCTAGCATTAGGCTCGAAATTGGAATCATAATGCATAATGGTTTGGACATGTTTCTCTGCGTCTGGGATGGAAAATTTACTTTTTATAGAAAATAATTAATATGAATTGCCATAAATATACGTAGAGTCTATGTGGGCCGTTGGAGTTAAATCTACGAGGCTTTTTGATTTAGAAAAACATTTTAATACACCAAATGCACACCAAAAAACACATACGGCAGACAGAGTACAAACGTACAATATACTAATAGAAAACTGCTGACGTCTTACATCTAGCTTTGAATTTTAATTCTTGTTGTCAATTCTAAGAAAGCATTTCTAATAACTCTACATATAATCAATCTATATGTTACTCTCATTTATTGCTAATCTGATTAATATTTTATCTATTCCTAATATTCTTCCTTTGATACTTTAGAAAACTTGGAATACAAAATATATTTATGTCTATCAGGATAACGATCTGAAGCATACAGCCCTAAATGTTCGCTTATGGTTTGCTTATACAACTATTCTAGTGTTATCAAAACTCCTCCATGGTCTTCAGGTTTCAGTCCTATCGAACATGAATACAGGGAGTTGGAGAAAAGAATAAATAAACATGAAATTCCTTTTATACTTTGTTAAAAGCAATTCTTGCGGAGAAATGGAACGAAATGTAACATTCTTAATCGAAAACATTAGTTAACCATTGCCAAAGTGCATGAAAAGGGCAATTTTAGCTAAAGGATACCTAATGAAGTATTGGATGCTCGTTATTTTCATGTTTTTATCAAATATTAACTGCATATTCAAGATGCCTGAATACTTATTTCAGCTTTACAACATTTTTAAAAAACTATTTTTTTTTACCAGAAACGTTTCAAATAGCTTTTTGAAAACAAGTCGGTTTTAAAACAAGCTATCAATGATGTATATAAAAAACATTTCGTAATACTTAGTAACTGATATTTGAAAATAAATATGAAAAACTCAAGTTTCTTAAAACAAATGTGAGCCACTATATATGAAATGCACATGGCTCACTTTAAAATTTGAAATGAATTGAAGTTTACTTGCAATAGCAAAACATAATTGTGTTTTTACTTAGTTTGTACTATATGATTGTTAATACTCAAAATGAACGTAACAGCGCGAAAACTAACTAATAAACTGACAACAGTAAAAGAAAGGATTTGGTGAACGAAATTAATAGGTAAAAAATTAGTCTTAGCGCAGCTTTAAGCTAAACTGGGACCTTAACATTTAAGAATGTGTAACAAGTAAATGATATAATAATATAATAAACGTATATATACATATATATGTAGATATACATGTAAATACTATATTATTTATTTTATTTATTTTCGTTAAATGTGTTGAGAGTCGGTAATAAACTGTGATTCAAGTCATGAAACAAACTCATGAAACAAAAATACTGGTGAAAATGGATTGCCAATCGTCCCGCTTTTTCAGGGTAATCCCGTTTTTTCTGAAAGCATTCAGTCTTCGGAAATAATGTTTCGGAACATCAGTTTATTTTGATTTTCGTTTTATTTTTGAGAAAAAGTAAAAGAATTGGAACGTAATGGGAAATGAAACGGATCCTTCGTTCCTGATTTTTATTGGAAAAAGGTACACAGTCCAGTCACATTAATGTGACCACCACGTACTTTCCATGTCAGAGTTAAATAACCAATCACAGAAGGCAGGTGGCAGCACAGTGCAGTTGAGCGTATATAAAGGGTGTGTGAGGGCTTCGGAAAACATTTCAATCGTTGGCGTAATGCAGAAACGAAGCGATTTATCCGACTTCCAAAAGGGCATGATCATTGGCTTTCGGGCCAAGGGTGGAAGCATTTCCGAAACGGCTGAGTTTGTGAACTGTTCGCGTGCCGCCGTGGTAAAAGTGTACCGTGCATGGCAAAATGGGACTGTCCAAAATCAGCGACGTGGCAAATGTGGTGCACCACGGGCCATAGATGACAGAGGCGAACGACGGTTGCGGAGATGCGTTCGGGCAGATAGACGGGCTACCGTTGAGCAACTGACCACCAAAATGAACCAAGGGGCTACCAAAAGTGTCTCCCAAAGTACTATTCAGCGAACATTGCTGCGTCTGGGCCTCCGAAGCAGACGCCTGGTTCGTGCACCTATGCTGACTGCTGTTCATCGACGGCGAAGGCTAGAATTTGCACGCCAGTACAGCAGCTGGACGTCCACTGAGTGGCGACAGGTTGCGTTTTCGGATGAATCGCGTTTTATGCTCCATCGGACAGATGGACGTTGGCGTATAAGGCGTGAAACCTCTGAAAGGAACCACCCTGCAACCATTGCCGGAACGGTCCAAGCTGGAGGCGGGAGCATTATGGTCTGGGGAATGTTTTCCTGGCATTCTCTAGGTTCACTGATCATTGTGGAAGGCACAATGGATCAATACAAGTACGCATCTGTCCTTGCGGACCATGTTCACCCCTACATGCGCATTGTTTTTCCTCAGGATGATGGCATCTTCCAGCAGGACAATGCGAGGTGCCATACAGCTGCCAGTGTACGTGCGTGGTTCGAAGAGCACCAGGATGAGTTTACCGTCCTCCCCTGGCCAGCAAACTCACCTGACTTAAACCCAATCGAGCATCTGTGGGACCATCTCGATCGAGTTGTTCGCGCCATGGATCCTCAACCGCGTAATCTAGCGCAGCTGGCCACGGCATTAGAGTCGGCATGGCTCAACATCCCAGAGAACACCTTCAGGGACCTATGTGACTCTCTTCCTGCACGTCTCGCAGCAGTCCGCTCTGCGAAAGGTGGTTATTCTGGCTTTTGACAGATGGTCACATTAATGTGACTGGACTGTGTATTTTCTTTTCAGTTTTGTTCTTGTTGGAAACTGTTCCTATGTACCTGTCAGTCTTTCTTCGGCAACAAAATTGACTTTTCTTGTACGCAGTTGGTGATTTGGATATATTTGAAGGTCTCAAGACATTTGGTCGCAATTTTATGGCCATTTGGTGGCCTTACTGGGCAGACATTTAGATGGACTTTCTTATTTTCTTAAAGTATTGTTGTGAATCGAACTTCATGGTGGACGTGCATGTGATAGTTTATTTAGTTAATTTTTATTTGTATTTGTTAGCAAAACTTCTTGCGCGCATGCAGTGATTTCAAATAGGTACTTCGAAGTTAGATATGTTAATGTCCCCATAATACAAGAATTTCTCTGAGGTATTATGTAAGATCTATTTTTCTTAGATACATTAAAATGTGACTAGATCTAACTCAGTGTGATTCTTTCGAATTCTCGTACGGACTTGAACATGAACACAACCAGGGAAGGGTACAAAAGACCCTTTAATTGAACACAAAGTATTTAACAGATGGAACGGACCTACATGCTTACAAAACACCACCCAGTTGCGATGAGAACTTAAAAGATAAAGTAAAACTAAATTTAAACAGTAAGAGACTAGGCAATTCAATTTAAGCTAAAAGGTTGACTCAGAAACCTACACCGAAAGGAAAATAATTCGGTGGCAAGAATGCGTATCGAATATTCAGGTTAACAGCTAGCAGAAACTAACAAGGTGCGCTCTTTTCGCTCCAACGGTTTAAATATTCTCGTTCACTAACTCACTTACTCACTTACATCAACTAAACTCACTACTCCCACTACTTCAGATGATTACTAAATCACTTACATCCTGGCAAGGAAATGCGAGAGAAATAATAGAATTCAGGAAAGGCTCACAAAATAAAATGACTATTGGTGATAATAAAAGAATCCTAGAATTTCAAGAAGAATATGAGAGTATTACGGGAAAATTATATAATCTTCTAATCATAAACTAGATTATACATGGATATATTCCAATGTCCACCTGATTTCATATGCAGGGAAATATCCAGGGATATTCTTTACCTGAAGTGTTGTTGTGAATCGAATATCATGATGGATGTTGCGTATGATACTTTATTATTTGTATTTGCTAATAGCAGTCTTTGCGTGAGTGCAATAATTTCAAGTAGGTCCTTCGAAGTTTAGATATGGTAATGAACATAATCTAAGAATTTCTCTCAGATATTCCAAGAATAATATGAAAATATTACAGGAATACTCTATAATCTTTTACTGTACTCTAGATTTTAGATGCATGTAGCCCATTGTCGACCTGATTTTATATTGAGAGAAATATCCATGGTATATCCTTTACCTAAACTGTTAGAATTTCTCTGGCATATTCCAAGAAGAATGTGAGAGTATGTTGTTGTTGCTCATGCTCACTTGTCTGACAGAGTAAGCCCAAGACCACAAGAATTCTCGTGTCAAGGATCGCTAGATTACGCCTGCCGTTGGCAACAGCCTTGAGCACCTAACAGGTGACAGTACGATTTGGCTCAGTTCCGCCTCCAATTTTGATGGAGAGCACCCCAGGGGGGGACGGGTCCGAGGGTCTCCCCTTCCACCAAACCACATGAGAGGACATTTGGCTCGCCGCATATTTAAAGTGCCGCCAGGCCGCACCGGCACTATACATTTACAAACATCCATACCTTCTCCGGTACTCGAACCCGAGCCCTTCGGCGCGGCAGTCAGCGACGCTAACCACTTTACCGGTTGGGTGACGTGTGAGAGTATTATAGTATAATTCTATAATATTCTAGTCCTAAACTAGAATAAAAATGGATATATCTCTGTTCGCCTGATTTCGTATGCAGAGAAATATCAGTAGGATATTCCTTACATGGTCTAAGAATGTTCCATAAATTTAGATTATAACTGGAGCAAAGCTGTTACGATGTAATTATATAGAGATTTTGTGTGGATTTGTGTTTCAGAAATTATCCCAGTCTGTTCCTTTTCAAAGGTTGGGACTCTGTTTAATAATAAAAGATTTTTTGCAGTGCTGAAGAATAATCCCGTAAAATATACCTGAAATATTTTAGATATACTTCTTGTAATAGATTAGAAGAATAGTCTGAAATGAAATATGCTGTAAGCATTCTATGAATATTTTCAAAAAATAATAAATATCTTCTAAGGATAAACCTGTAATATTGCAAATCATTTACGAATGTTCCGGGCATGACGTGGGATGATATTAAATGAAAATTGAATATCTCTAACATATTTGGTCCTGTGTAAGGCTTAAGGATAAAATTTACAGTTAGGTGAATTGTTAAGATATTTCTGTGTTAAAGGAGAACAAACTAAACTATTTAAAACACTATATACAGCTCTTAAGAATATTTTTTTATTTTTGAATTTGATTGATTTAAATAAAAAATGCATTTAATTCATGACACATCTAATTGTAAATATTAAATAATTTTTTTCTCTTTTTAAATACACAGAAGATATATGATGTTTCCATGATATTCTAAATGCATGTTCATCTAATATGCTATAAACTATTTCTCTTTTTTATCTGGGTCATCTCTATCGATAATTCCGCCTGATAAACCATATTAAACTTTAAAAGAACCCTCTTGAGTGATAGTTAAAATCTAAATCCTGACTTTAAACTTGAATTTAAATTGGCGCAATAAGCGTCTTTTCTTGATGAACTACATCAATGCCCTTTGTAATTTTGAAATATGTTTGAAGCCCCAGCCGTTAGCATATCCAGCTACTAAGAGAAGAAGAAAGCAAAAGTATGAATGCCAGGCATTAAAAATGAAATCTTGTGACAGACGTGACAACGCTGTTGTTCCCAGATGAGTCAGTTTCACTTTTCTTCGTCTGGAATATCTAATTCCATAGCATAAATACAAAGCAGACGAGAGCACTATTTTGCAATGAATTAATCCCCTTAAAAGTGGAAAATGCTATGCATGTTCTACAGATCGTTTGTTTTGCGCAATTTATCCTAAAGGTGTCAAACAATAACTATATTCACCAATTTAAAATGTGAAAAATTCTATAATTAAAAGGATTTAAGATGGTCTGGAAAACCGAATTGCTAAAACATTCTCGAAGCACATTCCTATCCATTAAAAAATGGCGATACATAGACTGCGCATCACTAGTTCATGGTAACAATGCTATTGCATCACACTGGACTTTTTTGCATTTAACTCGAATTATATAAGCAATAAATACTATAACTGTTAAACCTGTACTCAGAAACACTATTGCAACAACAAGTTTTATGGATCTATTTGTCTTTCCCTTTTGTCCAGATGATACTGTTTCTGTATTAATGTCTTCTGTATTTCCTACAACTGGTGTTGTAATCGACTCAGCTAGTTTTATAGTTTTGATCGTTGAATATGTTAAAAATTTAGGTACTACTGACGAGGATTGCAAGTAAGTTGTCTGCAAGGATACTGCTTTACGCATTTCATCGCTTGATGCTACTTGTAAATTCGTTTTTGTTAGCACAGTAGGACTTGTAGATTCATCTTCAAGAGCAGAATATACGGTTGATACAATTTCACTCTCATTTTGAATATTTGCTGCTTTCATAAAAGGCAAAGTTATATGTACGTGACTATCAGATGTCACTGTGTAAAGGATCTTTTCAGATGAATTAGTTGTCGTAGTAGTTGGTATTGAAGATGAAAATTCTGTTGAAGCAGTGGTATTATGCATTTTCGATGTAGAATTGGCGGCCTGCGTCTGCTGAATTTCGAGGTCGGTTACGTGTAAAATGACAGGCGTTGAAACATAAGATATATCTGTTGAAGCTTCGATCGTTTTGTAATCATTTCCTATTGATAAACTGTTGCTATTTGTATTCGTATTATTAGTAGTAAATAATTCTTCCTGCTTTAGTAGCGTTACGTTTGTTGGTGGTTGGGTCGTAGAGGAAATTGCATTATGCTCAGAGGTATATGAAACAGTAGCAACGTTTTTCTTAGATAATGTCTTTTCATTTAGATCGATGTAATCATCATATACGAAATCGAAAAATCCTCTGTGTTGCCAAGGTAAATGACGTTTATTCAATAATCTATCGAATGCACTAATATCGAATTCATTCATTTTTAATTCCTCCATTTCTAAGCTTGGAATATCAGAAAATTCCGATATCCAATGAAAATCTTCCTCTTCATACTCGTCACTGAAAATTGATTTAACACCAGCTGAAAATAAAACGTCATAAGATAAGAATCTAAGTATCTGGAATCTAAATATAAGAAATTATTTGAACATATAATTATTGTAATGAGAGTCACTTTCAAATTAATTCCTAAAATAAAACATTTTAGTCACTGTAATCCAAAATAAAGAGAAATTCACTGGCAGACTGGTTAAATTATAATAAAAATTTTCAAATAAATAAATAAATAAAAATTCTGAAAGCTTTCAAATTTTATATCACGCCCAAATGGGTGTTTTATATTTAAACACACATACACGTTCCAAGAGCCGTTTCGAGAGCATTTGGTCTACTAAATATTTAAAAACAGCATACCTTTAGAATTTCCCATAGGCAATCTCGCGTACTGGAAGTAAAAATATTTTATTCCGTACAGTGCTGCCACTGTGCCGAATAAAATATTTTTAAATCGCTGAGTTTTTTAACCAAATATTCGTTAAAGTGTTACAAAATATGAATAAAAAATAAACAAATTTTAAATTCAAAATTCCACTTCCAGGTGCTCATATTCGAGCGGAGGACTACGTTATTTAAGCTTTGATGGGTCTAGGTACCGTTGTTTTTTCATAGTACGAGAAGCATAAATACATTCACGCAGATTCTTCTTTATTTAATTTCTTTAAATATAATACAGGCAATAAAATTTCGTGGCAACAATTTGAAAATTGAGTTAATGCTTTTATTTATTAGACTCAAGATGCCGTTTCGAGACTAATAGCCATTCTAGACTAATGCCTCATAGAACTAAAAAATGGTTAGTGTAAAAAACGTTTCTCCAGTGTCAGATACAGGCACCTGCACAGGAGTTATTTCTAAGAAGAACATAAATGTTTTAAATTTTATTAGTACTCATTTAAGCAAAAACATTGTATGAGATTCTTTATTGATAGTACGTGAAGTTATGTACGTATATGAATTTAAAAAGCATTTTACTTAAGTTCTCATCACTATGATGGCAACAATTTATCCTGTCATTATCAGCCTTGTTCGTGCCAATATCCTTTTATTTTCTGCATTTATGACTAACTGTTTTTAAATTTGAAGGCTAGAAAAGAAAGGATATAATTATTAACCCAAAAGGGTAGCCTAGAAGCTCCATTAGTCTCAAAACGGCATTTTGTGGCATTTTACTATAAACGACGATTTACTTTTTGAAATGTTGTCACCAAATACACTCATGTCCATAAATTAGGGATAATTCGGAGTCACGCGGAAATCGAACTCTAAAATAAATGTATCACCTGTAAAATCACTATACACATCTTCAAGAATCATATGCAAATTTCAGGAAGTAACCAGATGACACCGATGGTACGTCACAATGACGAGAGTGTAAGAGAGTGATATATAAGGAATACAGGCAAAGAAGTAAAATTGTTCGCAGGCACTTTATAAGTATTTCAGTGCAATAACCGAATAGTTATCACACAAAGGACGCATTTGGATGATTTTTTACGTGGTAGAATTATCAGCCGTCTGGAATGTGGGCGAACCCAACTGGAAGTATCAGATGAACTTGGAATTGCCCACAGTTTCATCTCCAGGCTTTGGTAATGATTCCAAGATGATGATAATGTAAGTAGACGTTACAGCACAGGTCGCTCCAGAGTTACAACGCCGAATGAGGACCGGTATTTGGCAGTTACTGCCAAAAGAAACAGGCGGAGCACAGCCTCAGACCTGTCTGACCATGGCCACGACAATTTCAAGGCAGACCATGTACAGACGCTTAGGGCAGATTATGCTCGTAGACCTGTCAGATGCGTTCCACTTACTGCAACTCATTGTCGCCTGCGGTTAGCCTGGAGTAGAGAGCATGCATTGTGGACACCGCAACAGTGGGCTTGTGTGAGGTTTTCCGACGAGTCCAGGTTTAGATTGCAGTCTGATTCTCGCCGGACTTTCATATGGAGAGCTCCAGGTACCCGTTACCACCAAGAAAACGTCATTGAACGACACCGTTACGGTGGTGCAGGAGTGCTCGTTTGGGGTGGAATTATTCTGGGTTCCAGAACTGACCTGCTTGTTCAAATTGGAACCATGACAACCCAAATCTATCGGGACGTCATTCTGGAACAACATGTACGTTTGTTTCGAGGCGCCATGGGCGCACAATTTGTGTTTATGGATGACAACGACCGTCCTCACCGTGCAAACATCGTACGCGAATGCCTTCAATCGGAGGATATCACCCGTATGGACTGGCCAGCATTCTCACCGGACTTGAATCCAGTAGAGCACGAGTGGGATATGCTTGGCCGACGAGTTGCAGCCCGTCAACCTCCTCCTACATGTCTACCGGAACTTCGGAGAGTATTGCTTTTTGAATGGTGTAATATGCCCCAAGATCAGATCGATAATTTGATACTCAGCATGCCTAGGCGTTGTACGGACTGTGTTGCATCGTCTGGGAGATATACAATGTATTAACAACCATACCAACCATGTAATATTGGTTTTTTTGTAAATAGGGTTTTTT
>KK114577.1:282313-375362 GCA_000611955.2 Stegodyphus mimosarum
TTTAATAAATAGCTTTACAAATAAGTCAAATTTGTTTTGCTTCTAACTCTTCCTTTGCCTGATTTTGCATTATCCTTAATTTATGGACATGAGTGTATTATCGTCCTGGATTATATTTAAAGAAATTAAATAATAAAGAATACGTAAACATTTATGCATGTTTCTCGCATTGTGAAAAACGACTGTACCTGGAGCCTCACATTTTGAATAACGTAATCCTCCACCCGAACATGGGCACCTGGAAGCCCAAATTTGGAATTTGTTTTATTATCTGTTTCATAGTTTGTAAACCTTTAACGAATTTTTGGTTAACAAACTCAACGATTTCAAAGCAAGCAATGGCAACATTGTACGGAAAAAAAATTATCTCCAGCGCGGGAGTCTGTCTATCGAAAATTCCAAAGACATGCTATTTTTAAATATTTTGTGACATTGCTGTTGAATTGAAGTTTTTGTGGTTTAAGTGGAAACAACACGATATTTAATTAATAAAGGTAACACACAAAACGTTAAAAAAGTTGCTTAGGACGTAATATAAAATCTAAAAACTTCCGAATTTTTATACTTTTATATATCATTTAGGTATCGCGCTCTTTCATTGGATTACTTACTTCTAGTAAGAAGATAATTGTTCTATCTTGTAAAATAAGATAAGTGATTGAGTTTATAGTAAAACCTTCCTAATGTGTACAATGCATGCAACCCCCCATTAATTATGATAAATATTTACATAACTAATTGTATTGCATTCTTTTATTATGCTTCAAAAAGTTACCAGTTCTCAATTTATGGCTAATAGAGAACAATTTGAATCTTTAATAGTTCTAAGAAAATGCTGAACAAAATGGCAAAGAGTATGCAAAATGCTATGATAAAAGGCCATACTGATGTAATAAATAGTTTCAAATGTTTCATTATGTGTCGTATAAAACGTTCTTATTTGTATTAGAAGCTAAGACTGTAATCAGGATATTCAAATTTAAATGAAATCTTCGTTAAGATTTTTAAAATGACTTCATTAGAAGTAATATATACCATTAAAGAAATCAAAAATAAATATGTGCTTAAAATTAGATAAAGAGAATTATTTATTAATAAAATTAAATGACAAGATGACAATTATATTTTATTTGCAATGAAATCCAAGTTAATGTCGTATTTTTATTTCCACCGTCGTAAAAGGATATTATCTCAACTTCTATTAAATATATCTTATGAAAGTTCTAAATCTATGTAACACTTGTTTAAATCCCACTTGTTATCAAACACATGTTTAAATCCATGTTTGAATGTAGGTTGCTGTTCCGTTTTCATGGAATTTCGTGTTTTTGATTTGATTAAATTAATATAACTAAAAATACCTTCAGCATCAACATTTAATGTGGCAATCTCGAAATTTTAAATGAACTCTCAACTAATTTATTGATTGTAAAGACAGCGAGTTCTCTCGATCTACATGCAGATGAGTAGTTAGGTTTAGAGATTCCGCATGTTTCAAGAAACATCTCGTGGTAAACGTTCGAGAATGTTCCTTCCAGCCAAGCCTTAATGTCACGGAAAAAGGGAGGAGATGCAGAGTGTCTGATTATGACTTATACAATAAAAACGCATGCACGCATATACAACCTAAGAAACATATTTAAGTAGCACGTAGTGACCGAGTGGACCCTGAAACAGTGGCAAATGTTAGCAAACAGGTTGGGTCCTTGCTGCTTTTAAGGCTTTCCCTATATGTCATGCAAACAAATGCTGGTTTTCCTTAGGAAGTTCGTGAAGCTATTCTCCGACCTGAGTAGATATCTTTAGCAAGCTTTGCCTTAATCAGTAAACCAACCTGCCAACCTATGTAAACAGAAAGGGTTTTATTATTAAAAATTAAGAAAATTTGTTTATGAATAATATCAAAAATGAACGTTCCTTTTCCAGGGTTCAGAGAACTTTACTCATCGCCAGCTATTGTTCCAAACTGCCAGACCTCGAAAATGGTGTCTTCTTTAAGAATAATTTTGTTATTCATCGTGTAAAAAAATTCAGTCAATTTACCACTCTTTCAAAGTGCAATTTCTTTAATATGAGTATTCGACTGTCGTTACGAAGATGATTTGACACTCTTCGAATGCAAGGGTGCATTAAGAAATTCACGTGTATCGTGACGTGTGTGACAAAAAAAGAGCTTACACTAAGCATTTTTAAGGCTAGCAAAACCTTTATCCATTTAAATTATATTTACAATGTCCATTAAAATGCAAATGATTAGCATTACACGACATGTACGTAGGACAGACGATAATAATGATTCCACGTATCAGTATAATACGGTGGAATTGAAATAGCCATTTTTTCTTTCATTCGGAGTTTTTTTTTTTTGTCTTGGAGGTTGGGCATAGTCTCGTGTAAGAAGAAGGAATTCATATTAGTATGTCTTAGAACTCCATAGCGGGAGAATAGCAGCCTGATGGTAATACGGTTTATTGTGGCGGGAGATTGCGACTATCGCTTATGGCAATCCAGTGTCTGTTGGGAGACTTTGCAATAGATGGGTCCAAGAGGCCAACACGGAGAGATGTATGAGATCTCAAAGGCTGCCACTCATCTATTCATAAGACGACAGTCATCTTGTACACTTTCCTGTTTGGGATGGTGCAGCCACATCATATATCCTAGATCTGGAAACTGTGTGGGGATTAACATTAAAATCGTATTATGACATTTACAGCACTACGGCTTCCGAAAAAGGTGACAGTTGCTTTGGCTTCGGTTTACGCTATAACACAGGAATCAGAAATTGGTGGGTTCAACAAGGCACAAAGTTGACGCCATGTTTTCTCAAGAATCCAGATTATGCTTACAACATCATGACAGCAATGTGGAATAAAGGTATGGCGTGCCGCTATGTATACATGCCGTTCACTTCCAGACTACATATCCACTACTTTGACTAGCCGCCTTTATATTAGTGAGGTTTTTCCCGTGACTGTGGTCATATCTGCAGGGTCTCTGTCGCACCACCTTTTAGCACACAGACTTCCCCTTTTCCAATCTCTTCTGTGTTTCCTCAGAACGCAGGTTCTTCAACTCCTGCCTTTTGCTATATATTCTCCAGATCTCTCAATATTTAAAATATTTGTTTAACGGTTCCAGAGAAGCTGGGACGAAAACATTGGCTGGTTAATACGATAGAGGAACTCTAGAATAGAACGGAAGCCGCGTGGATTAAAATTTCTCAACATGCCATTTACATTCTTGACTCTATACCTGTCCGTATATAGCTGCTAATGCTACTAGAGGCGGATGCTCTCGATTAATTTCTGCACGTCATGTTCCTGAAGGTTACCTGAAATTCTGTGTGTTTCCGTCCTCCTATTATGATGCATTTGCAAGTAAATATGATTATACTAACCGTTTTTCTTCATAGTGTAGCAATTTCGATGAGCAGCAATGTAATTCCATCTTTATACAAATACTGTAAATTCCCCGCCCAGACTGAATAGTGATTAATGACTCCGGCTACCGTAACGTAGGGCCTGGCTTCGAATATAGAGAAGGAATGGATGCTTATGTCTCTGCGACATGAGGACACTCTAAATATATATCAAGAAGAAAGTCATTTTCGTGTGGTTTGGTGATAGAGGAAGAGATGTGGGAGACCCTTGGGCCTCCCACATCTCTTCCTCTATCACCAAATAGGGTGTTTTCTAAAAATGTATGGTGCAAAATCTTACTATCACCTATATGGTGCCGAAGGCTTTTGCCAACGACAGACGTAATCTTGTACACCTTACCACGATGAATTCCATGGGCATTTTCTGATGAGTTCAGACAACGGAGATTAATCACATCAACACACAACACAACAACAAATACTGTGAAGCTTGCTTGTGATCACGCACTATTAGATGATAACCTCTGAAACTGATAGATATTTCAGAAAACACAAATAAATGCTGGTATTTAACATCAAAGATTTTTCACATTTTCTCATATGTCCACTTTCATATACATATACCCACACACACGCAGGATCACGTCACGCAAGCACGTAACACACACAAGGTAACGTAACGAGAGGGGCCGGTTTAGGAATAATTTACTATATTAGTAACGTATAAATTTCAAAGATATCAATCAATAACGGGAAAATGATTCTTCCACCATAGAATTGGGCTAGCTTATGGTTGAATATCCGATGTTTTGAAAAGAAAATACTTAGGATATACTATTTTGCATCTGCACGGGTGCAATAACTGTTACTATGCAACGAAATCATAGCACAATTCCTTTTCCATTCATTTCCTTCGTTTCATTTCATTTACTCATTCTTTATCTTTTTTTTTACATCTTATTTGATGGTAACAAAGAACAAATGAAACTGGAATACCATCACGCTTTGAGGATACCTTAGGCAATATAATATTATTTATTGCAGCGTTTAGTGGCATTATTGTATCATTTTTAGTATCATTATTGAAGCGTTTAGTAAGGACACTATGCATTTATTTACTGTTTTAAAACACTGCCTCTAAAAAATTAAAGAGTAAAATTTTTCCCTCTACAGCATCCAAAAAGAAATTGTAGTTAAAAATAATATAAAATGCAAAGTAAGAAATTGTCGCTGTTGTTCACTAATGCTCACTTGTATATATGACAAGTGATATATCACTTGTCTGATATATATGTCTGACTATATATAATATATAGTCAGACATATATATATGTCTGACTATAGCATATAAATTTCGTGGGCTTGGGCTTACTATAGCCTATATATATATATATATATATATAGGCTATAGTAAGCCCAAGCCCACGAAATTCCTCGTGGCATGAAACGCAAGATACGCTTTTCGTTGGCAACAGCACCTTACACGTTACAATGCGATTTAGCTCAGTTCTGCGCCCAATTTTGATGGAGAGAGCCCCGGGGAGTCAAGGGTCTTCCACCCCTCTTTCCGTACCACTAACCTCTCGAGAGGACTTCCGCTTCGCAGCATATTTAGAGTGGCCCCATGCAGCACGGACACTATACGTTTACAAACATTCATGCCTTCTGTAGAATTCGAACCTGGGCTCTTCGGCACGGCAGTCAGCGACGCTAGCCACTATAACGATTGGGCCCACCAATTGATTGCACCTTCTGGCTACCGATTGGTAACCAGAAGAAACTTGCTGTAAAAAAGAACATCGCGAAAAAATTGATGGAAGTAATTAATACAAATAGAGACCAGATAGGCATAGGTTAGGGGATGGAGTTTCTATTATGGTGTGCGTATATGAGTTTGTTCTTTTATGTGATGTTTACTTTGTTTATAACAATTACTTTTATTTTTTTATGTTCGCTTATGTTGATATCTGGGTCTGGAGGTTTTTCTTCCAGTAGTTGTTACTATTTTGTTCTGTTTCGATTTTTTTTTTTTTTGGTTACTCGGTGCCCGGACTTGGTCTTTCGGCGTTTTTTTATTTGCTAGTTTAAATTTTCTCTTGGATTTAGTGTTAGTTTTGCTGGGATACAGCCGGGTTGCTGGGTGACCGTTTGTTGTGAAACGGGTCGGTCCTGCTATGTCATTATGGCCAGTGTATGCTGGCTAGGTGCTGCGCCCCTTTTCAATCAACCAATCAACCGATTGGGCGCAAAGTTAGAAATGCATTTACGTGATGAGTGCTATCACTATCTGGGATATTTTGAAACAAAAGAAAACTATTTTAGATTTTTAAACGGTAGAATCCCAATTAAAGTTCATTTGCTTAAGTGAGTGAATTTCGGAGAATCATAGCAGGAACTGAAGTCTTTTGATTAAGATACTGCGCTCGTACCTTCGAGGAAACTTACGCTTAATTCGTTAAAACGACAGGTAGTTGATTCGATGCAAATAGACTGCCTCAATGTGAAATGGCAAGACGGGGAAGTCGCAGTGGTATCAGTAATGTAAGACATTAATTCATTAACTAGCTTACAGTTTCAAGAACAGCAGTATTAAATTATGACCGGTTACAATTTCTTTGTGATTATTGCTTTCTATCATTTCGCACTGAAGGGAAAGCGCCTCGCCGAGTGCAGCCTAGAAGCAGAATTAGTAATTAAAAAAAGAAAAGCTGCTAATCTAAATCTAGTTAAGAGAGATAAATGTTTTCACTTACGCGTTTTCCTTGAGGCAAACCACGGTAGTAATTTTTGTTAAATATCCTGAACATTTTTAGTAAAACTGCATATGTGAAATTAAGTACAAATCATGTATGACTCAGACATGTATTTATACACTCACGTTTGTGAAAATTGCAACACCAAGAAGGAATCGTCATAATTGAATGCAATTTAATACACAGTTGAGTGGTAGTGGTACAAATAAATGATTAAATGTTCAAAGCAAACAAACAAGAACAAGAGATCAGAATCAGTATTTTGTGTGGCCACCACGCGCCGCAATAAGTGCTGCTACACGACGTGGCATGGAGTCAAACAAAGTTTGAATGTCTGACTGAGGAAGAGCATTCCATATCGTTTGTACGCGTACCCAAAGTTCGTCTGCAGACGCAACAGGACGAGGATCACGAGCAAGACGCCGACCAATGACATCCCACACATGTTCAATTGGCGACATATCCGGGGAACACGCAAGCCAAGGAAGAAGCTGTACCTGCTGCGCTGCAAAGAAGGATTTAACAATCCGAGCAGTATGAGGGCGGGCATTGTCCTGTTGAAATACAGCGCCTGGCAAGCTTTGAAGGAAGGGAACAGCTTCGGGCTGTAGAACTTCACGGATATACCGGTTGCTGTTCAGATTGCCCACAATTCGTAGCAATTGAGATCGTCTATGATATGCTATGGCGCCCCAGACCATAACTCCGGGTGTTCGTCCACTGTGGCGTTCGATAATGCACTCCGGAAGGTGGCGTTCACCGGCATAGCGTCTGACACGAATGCGGCCATCATGGTACCACAAATTAAAGCGGGATTCGTCAGAAAACACGACATGCTGCCAATCAGCACGCCAGTCTCTATGCTGATTGGCCCATTGTAGCCGCAGGCGGCGATGGTCGTGCGTTAGGGGGATCCTGTATAAAGGAGTCCGTGCGCGCAGTCCACACTGCAGCAGACGTCTACGAATTGATGAAGCACACAATGAAACACCTGTAGCTATTGACCACAGTGCTGCCAATTGTCTAGAGGAAGCTGTACGGTCCGTCCGCGCCATGCGGACCAGGTGTCTATCATCGCGAGCTGACGTCACATTTCGGGGTCCACTCCCGGATTTCCGAGTTGTCCGACACTCGTCCGTCCACTGCTTCCAAACGCGCATCACTGTGCTGCTGTTACGCTGCACACGAGAGGCTACTGCACGATACGACAATCCAGCTTCACGAAGGCCGATGATTCTCCCTCGTTCAAACTCTGTAAGTTGTTCAAATCTCGCTCTCTTTCGTCGACGAGGCATAAGTACAGATTGAGTTAACGTTTACCACTAGCAGATAACCACCGATAACCATACACGCCTCGCTACAGCCGTCTATTTATTCGGATCCATCAGCCGTTCAGAGGGCGCTGCTCAGCATACTCATGCGCTACGGATTTGCAATTCTAATCATTTGCATATCATGCGCTACTTTGCATTTCCTGAAAATTTCAGCTCACTCGCGTAAGTCCTTCATGGTGTTGCAATTTTCACAAACGTGAGTGTATATAATTCACACCAGTATTTCTGTAGAAATTTTAGTGATTACTCGCTGGGTAATTAAGTTCCAGAATTACCGATTGGAAAGTTCTGCTGTAAACGAGTACATTCTCATCATACAAGATAACAGGAAATCAGCTAGTAAAACTTCGTAATTTGTTTTTAACAATACTGATCTATCCGATCCTCATAATATTGTTGCGTGCGTACGGGTTCGTTATGGATTGAATGCACAAGTCGTTAAAAAGTTAACAAAAACTTATTCTTTACGCAAGAAATAAATCAAAATGCTGAAATATTTCTTCAAAGATATTCGCACAATATCACAATATCTCAAACGTTTAGTAAACCTCAATTCAAAACAGATAAAATAATTCTATCTCACAGCGAAATCGCTACAGTCAATAACAGCATTAAGTAAACAAACAGCAGTTCGCTTTAAACAGCTACAACAGCTCAACTGAGATGAGTCTAGTCTAGTCTGGACAACTATTGCTGGGATATTCCCAATTATGGGCAACTTATCCAGCTCACTGAGGGATTGCATAGAGCCCCTGACGTGCAATTTCTTTAAATTAAATAAAACCAAATATGTGGTATGAAAGAGATGCCGTTTGCATCGCAAGGTTGCAATAAACCAAAGTCCTGCAATGTAGAGAGAAGTCCTAACTAAAATCCTGACTGCGGCAGAGCCGCGTTAGTACATGTCTGCGTCCTAACCAGTGCACATGAAAGTAACACAATTTATTAAACTTTAGTTATACAATACAATACAATACAAATACTGAATTGATACATGAAATATAACATACAAAATGATAATAAAAATTGAAATTCTTGATTAAATATGATAACTAGGATAAATAACGAAAGCCTGTTTACATCTGTGCAAGTTGAAGCAATGCTCTAACAACAACTAAGTTGAGAAATTCAGATCCCTTAGTAAGTGAGCCTGGGATGAGGTGTTTCAATTCGGCTTTTATAAGCTTTTTAATTATCACTAGAACAATCTCAATTTTTCTAGATTTTTCTGGATGGCAACAGTAATTACGAGATATTTATTTATTAAATATTAAATGCACGCGCTCTTTTATTTTTATTCTTCCGACGTAGCTTTCTCATCAAAAATCGTCTGCGTTGCACGGGAAAATAAAGCAATTTTATTTACAATTCTAAATAAAGAGCCAAACAAATATGAAATCCGTAACAATATATTAGTTTCAGTTGCTATACCATTTATAGCCTTGAATTAACTTTGTTGAACTTTGCGAAGAAGACACTAATCTTGCTTTGATCAGCACAGATTAGAAGACTTAAAGTCTTTCTAAGTTTAAAAGCTGGAGTGTTTCTATTTTATCACAGTAAAAAAGTTACGCATTTTTATTACCTTTTAAAACCTACAAGAAAATACATTTTTAAAAATCATTAAGTCTTTTTAAGGGCAGGTATTTACTCTACTATGTTTAATAATACATTTATTTCTCTTTCTCATAATGTGTATTTTGGCACTGGTTATATCTCCCTTTTGATCTCACGGCCGTAAAATTGCTTACCTTAATAATGTAGCTTTCGCTAAAATTACGGAAATTTAAATTAATACTTCTTTTATACTACTGCTTAAAGTGTGTATATTAGTGCATAAATTCTTTTCTTCTTTGTAACTGAAATCAACTATTTTCCCATTATAAAGGAAAAGAATTAGAAATGTAGATTCATTAGGTTATTTCGAAGCAGGACACTTGAGAAATGAGCAATGTCCTCACCAGGACTCGAACCACTGACCTCTCGAATACGCTCCGAGCGTGCTGACCGCTACACCACGAAGGCATGCGAAGAAGGCGGAGGAAATACCTTATATACTCCCCCTTTTAAAGGGCGACTGGGAGGGACCCAGTCGCCAAATCCTGGGGGTGGAGAATCGTCATCCACCACCTTTTTTAGTTCGGGCACCACTGTAGAGTTATTAGGTATATTCGATGCTGAGAGATGTGAAAAATGAGCAATGCCTTCGTCGGGACTCGAACCACGAACCTCTCGAATACGTGTCGAGCTTGCTGATCACTACATCACGAAGGCAGGCGAAGAAGGCGGGAGAAATAGCTTATAGAAAAACATTTTTTTAGTTACAATTATATTCAGAAAGTTAATCTGAATAGAATACTTGACGTAAACATCTCTAATATCCTTTTCTTGTATACGTAATTGTAATTAATAGAAAATTAACTAACACAAGTGTTATTTAGCTGATTGTAAGTTATACACATTTAACAAATTTGTTTTTTGACTTTTTAACGTTATAATGTATATTAAATAAGAAATGAAAGCATATTAATAGTTGAAAAGCATATCGGAATGCACAAAAATGAATAATCTAGATATCAAAATAGTAATGAATATGCATAAATATAATATATTTTGTGGAAGTGGAAAACTATATAGTAATTATTTCGAGTAGAAAAGGAAAATGGTTACGAATTTTAGGCAATATTTAGAAAATTATCAACATAAATCGCTTGATCTATGCTGATAATTTGACATGCTTATCAATATAACCTTGCACCTTTGAAATAAGAATGGCTCACATTAGAATTTGATTTAAATTTTTTTGTTTGCAGTTATATTTTTAGCTTTAAGTCTATCCTAATACTGATTTTGCCTTTAATGTCTATAAGTTAATTAAATTGCCGAAATATAATTTTTTCCTCTGTTTTCTTTATATTTTCGTCAGCATTAAATTTATTCATAAGGATCTTCCGCGAGTGAATATTATTTTTTGAACGAATATTACAATAATATTAGCATTATGTGCTATCCAAAGAATATTTTACTTATTAAATAAATAGCAAAAAAGGGGGAAAGATCATAATAATTCCCTCAAAAATTGCGTACCTTTTATAAATTCTGAATATTAAGATAGTAATAAAAAAAATTCACTTAACATTTTTATAAAGCAAAGAAACTTCACAAATAAAATTGTACTGTTATCGTAAGCATCGTCTCCATCAGAAGATATCTGTATGATAAAAAACTATAATCATTTGTTAAGGACTTAGTTTTTGAAATAGATAATTATCCTAAGTAACGTAGGAGATTTAAAAAATCAAGTCAATGAATACTAAAAATTCACCTGGAATTGTAACCAAGTAGAAAATGCTAAGCAGCCCGATGTTCATCCTCATCATTATTATGAGAACTGCCCACTAGCAATGTACCAAGAAAAGTGCTTCGGTCAGTAGGTTAGAATGATCTTTATCAAAGTAAAATATCTATGAAATCTTTTATGTAATCTACTCGAATCCACATCCAAATAAAAAAGTGGAGATAAACGGTTAAGATATTAAAGCATTTTTCGTGTTTCTTCAATGCTAAGTTTAAAAAAAAAAGATCCACATAATTCACGTTCATTGAAAAAATGTATCTACCCCATGTTAATATCTCCGGTTCTGACGTGAATCGGTGACGATTTATACATTTTTTTTTATAATTTTCATGGGAAGATTGGTTGTTAGTTAACTGATTATAGTAAATGGCGCGAGGATTATCTGCTTTAGAAGAATGACTCTTGGAGAAATTCTGGTTAATATTTACCTTACACATAAGGAATTTCAATGAAAGCACAACTTTTCATCTTAAATAGCCCTATTATTTACACAGTATTTACCCTCCTTACGCACCTTGTTCTTTTGTATTTTTTTTTCGGTAAACCATTATGATAGATATAAAAAAAAGTTTTATTGTTTTGTTATTGTACATATATTAAAAGAAATTACATGAATGATGCATATTAATAACAGCGGTGGCGAGAAAAAGATAATTTTTCTATGCTCCTTTTTTTATCTGTATTAGTACCCAAATACATAAACATTTTCAACTGGCACGATGCACCATTCTTATCCGTTCACATAATTAATTCATCGGTAAAATATTTTCTAAGTAGCGCCTCAGAGAAGACCATACTAAATGTAAATAAATATTATTTTCAAATTTAACCCATTTATTATCTGAGCGCCACAACCGGCTTTATCCGGTCATGAGCGTTTTTTGTCAATTGGTATATTAGCTTGTAGTTTAAAATATTTTGCTTTCTAACTTTCTTTAATAATATAAATGTCTTAAATGCAAGTTTATGAAAATAGAAGTTAAAATGAATAAATATACAAATTTAGCTAATAAAGGCTGTTTACAGAAACTTTCGCCCCTCAGAGGGTTAAACAAATGTTTACATGTTTAGTTATTTGGAAAAAAAATTTTTAAATCTTCAAATAATGTGCTCTGCTCTATTAATCGCGTGAAAGCATGTTATGGACAGTTAAAAGCAACAAAATATTTCTTTCGTTTATTCCAAACGAATGATAATATTTACGTCCATGCAGCAGGCAGTCTGCATAGTGCTACCCATCTTGTTTCGCAGCAGATTAAAATTATTTGAGAAATTGGAATATGGGATCAAGACATGTTTTTCTGAAACCAGTAGTTGTAGAATTACCTTTGTCAAAGGAAGAGCTAGACTACTGTACCAAATTGTTGAGAATGAACACAAATTTTAATAGATTAGTGGAAACAGTTGTTACCTTTTCTTTGATAACATTGTAAAATATTTACTATTTACTTCACGAAAAGAGAATAAAGATTTTTGTATATCATCTACGTTTGTTTCTGCATAGAATCATATCAAACAAAACACTCTGATAACTGTGAAGAGACATATGTCTGTTCACTGCGTAAGTAATGTAACGAGATTGTTGACTCCCCCCCCCAGACTAACGAGTAACAGTAACGAGATTGTTGCGTAAGACTTACTTCCGCTGTGATGACCACACTGGGAATGACTGGTAGTTTGCTAGTAAAGTCATAGGAACAACCTCTTCTCGAAAGGTAATAAAGACTCCGTCAAGTCAGCGTTGATGGGATATAAACTTTCATGTTATTCTATCCCTTCCTGTTTTTAACATTCGTCACAGAAGAGGGCTCGGTGACTCCCCTTTTGTTCAGTTGTCCCTAAATGTTCAGAACCTTTGGAGACCGCAAGCGGAGCGGTAATTCCTTTTGGTCTCTGATCCAGTCATTTTGTAACTAGTTATGAGTGCTAGAAAGAATACGTGATTCTTATTTTTTGACCCCTGCAGCCATTTCTACTTGTTACAAAACTTTAAACAATCCACTGTTTATTCGACGAATCTCAGTCTCTAACACATAATAGATAAGTGCAATAAGTTCTCCTAACTGTTTATGTTGACTGTGTCCATGTATTATTAGACCGAGTATTAATGGACGAGTATTAATAGATGAAACGGGGTTAAAATGGTTACTTGAAGCACGGGTGCCAAGAATGCGAGAGATCGTGCACATCTTGAAACACCCAAAATCAATGCTGCTTCAGAATGTACGGAAGAAGTTCTAATGTAGGACACATTCAGGTGTTCTTGCTTTTTTTTTATCTGTAGCTATAAAGTATTTTGTAAAATATTCTTAAGCTTCTCACCAAGAATGACGGAATGAATGTTTACTCACATTATCGACAGACAGAATCTGTAACTGTATCGTCAGTATATCTCATTTAACATACATTTGTCATAAATTTAGAAACATAATGGAAATAAAAGTTCGGTGAGAAGATTGTGCTTGTATTTGATAAAAACTTTTGTGGTTAGTCAAAGTATAAAACTGATGTCCTTCAAAAAGTTACCTGAAATGTGTTATGACAGCAAATGGGAGAGTGACTTCCTGTAGAACAAACGTAATATTGCGTCTTTAAGTAAAAGAAAATTTGCATGACAAAATAAAAAAGTGACTTGAACTCATTAAGTTAACTCTCATTTATTTCACATTCTGCTTATCGATGCCGTCAGGAAAAGACCTTACTTTAGGATCATGGCTACATTAGGGAAAGGATGAACTAATTAGAGATGTTTCTACTAGTTATTACTTCCACTCTGCTAGTTGTCCTTCCATTCCTAATTGTTGTTTCCATTCATTAGCTTCTTTGAACTAGAAAATTTTGTAGTTGTAATTTTTCCATGATCCAGTAAAAACCATTCTCTCAGTAACGCTTTTCTTTTTGGCAGCTTTAGGAAAAAGAAGAATCTGTTAAAATGTATTAAGCCTAAATGTCAGTGTTAGCTTTTTTTGGTGTTTCAAGCTATTTAAATACTTTAAAACTGATTAAACCTCATCACATAATCCTCTGCAGGTCGAATCTCACTATTTACCTTTTTCGCTGAATGCAACAGAGTTGCCCGGCATATTAAAGGATTGTCAGATGTTCTGTACTATCATAAACTCAAATTAATTTATTGCATTCTCTGACCTTTGAGGGCATAGGCTTTTAAGTTTAGAGTGTAGAGGAGCTCCAGCGCTTTATAGACAGTAGTCTAAAAGTCGCAACACATTACACTTCGAAAACTAGGGAAATTCCAAATTGTTTCAATGAATGATAGCCTATACTGTAACAAGTAATTTGTCACTTGAAATTTCAGCTGCAGTTTATGCCGTTAGCTTTCAAAACCTTATGTTTGGTAGAAGATGAACATGAGTTTTCTCAAGCAGAACGAACTTTTATGATTGAGTTTTTAAACGAAATGCGTAAATGTGATTACTATGCTATCTTTATCACACTTTTTATTGGTAATTTTAATATTTTATTTATGGTTTTCTCCATTTTGTCCGAACCCAGAAGAATTAGGTGGCAACTTCATTTCTGAAGGTAAATGCTTTTTGTTTCTGAAAAGCAGTTACGAAGTAGAAAATTATGGACATTTTTGTTTCACGAAGATATGGGAAAGTTGCTTTAAACTTTTGAACACGCTATCGATAAGAATACATTGAGAAGTAATATTCAATCCAAAATTACGCTCTGCTCCATAAATTTCATTTCCGTCTTACACTAAAAAAAACGGTTTTTAAAGCTAACAATATAAACTGCAACTGAAATTTCAAGGAATATATTTTTTATATGGGATAGCAACCACCGGTATAAGGGTGTCATTGCTCCACAATTTTGGAAAGTTTGATCTGAGCAACTTCTTTATCACTCTCTGCAAGGTTAAGAGCTTGATTATTTTAAAATTTGAGTGCGGCTAAGTAAATCCAGACAAAATTTAACACTTCGGGGAATAGTGAATACATATCTGTCAATGTAATACTTTTTCGCACAGAGATAATTATTTTTGTGATTGTTGGTTTGATACTATAATGTGTAGTTTTGTTCTCAAGTAATGAATTTCCGCCTATGAACAAGAAGACAAAATTACCTCAAGACATTAACGCTGACAATGAAAATAAAAATTTCTGCTATAATAAATCGTCATTTGAAACTTCGTCTCAACTCTAGGGTTAGATGCAACAACAGTTGCCCGTAAGTTTTAATGCGAGATTTGTATGGCATATACTTCTAAAATTTCTGGGGTAATTATTTTATTTGTTTGGATACGAATGCAAGAGACATCGCTTAATACCAATAAAACACTGCAAACACTGCATTGTAGGTCACCCTTGTGATCCTTTCGGAAAACATGGTTAAACTTTCATTCGAACCTAAGTAGTTTATTGCGGGCGTAGGAGAATTTAATGAGGTTTGTAACTATACGATCAGGTTTATTAATTTTAACTGAACTAGTGTTTTGACTTCTTAGTGTGAAACTTATCTTTCCCTGGTGTTTTGAATTGTTCTGTGTTATATTTAAATGAAAAGCGTTAGTGGCTATCTCTACAATTGTACTGATATTTATGTGTTTTCAGGAAGCTGAACTGATTTAGTTAGTTTTAGTGTGAGATAGCTTGTTGATGATTTTGTGTCACTAATGCATTTTACATGATTATTAATCTTTTGATTTTAACAAAACACCAGGGAGGATTTTTTTTTATTCTTAAGAGTTGAGAATAGATATGATAAACATTAATTTAAAGTGTTGAGGATTTATGAAAATTTGATCTAGCTTAGAGTAATTAGCTGTCAATCACCAGTCTTTCTGATTTGATTCCATGAATTTCAAAACATTTTTATGAGAATTTTAGTATTGCATTTTAGTTTTTTCGCAGCACCAAGTTAGGGTTAGGTCAGGCAGAGAGTTAAATAATAAAAAAATCAAACCCTTAACTTTTTGATTCGCAACAGTTGCCATGTAAGCTAGTGCTGGCTTGTGTTTTGGGTTGCACGCTGTTGTTAATCTCCTTTTCTTTTCTTGTATGTAATCTTTTGTTAATATATTCCACTGATGGGAGAGATCTCTGTTTTAATAGTTAGAAATCGATTCTCCATACGGAAGTAATATAATCTGAAGGTTTAATGTTAACTGTTGTATTCCCAAATGTTTAGAAATTCACCCTTGAGCTTACTCTCTGAAATTTCTCACATTTTCCGTAACTTTCCAGTCTACAATAAGGTGGTTTTTGAGAACGTCAGACTTGTTCTCAGTCGGGGAATGAAAATATGTTTGGTGAGTTGAAAAATCGCGTTGTTTACATGAGCAAATATATCTGAATCGATACTGACATATCTATATGAGACAATACTAACATAAAGGATTTGTGCTTCACTTCCGTAATTTTAGAGAGTTCAAACTTGCTACCATTTTGCAAAACCGAAGTTAAATCTTACTTCGACAAAACTTCGATGATCGGATTATCATATTAGCTATAAGGAACAACAGCACATTTACTGGATCCTTACTGGACAAGCATGTTATTGCATTAGAAAGGCAAGGAACATTAGCAACACATAGGTGTGTAAAAAACACGGCATAGAGTATTATTTTTAGTATTTAAGATTTACTCTTCATATTCAACGAAATGGTTTCACGTCTTTTCTGCATGTAACTTGTCTCTATGTGTACATGATAATTATGTAGGCCTCAATATATTGACTTCATATGGCTATATTGGATTCATATACTTATGCATTTGATTGCAGGTCTTAATGTAGAGGTTTCATATGCATAATATTGTAATATTTTGTATATGTTTACTGGTAAGTAAAGAAGAATTAGTTCCTCGTAAACTGGATGTTTTTTTTAAAATTAAGTATTATTTAGTAGTAATTAGTTCCCTTCCGTATAAGAAGGCATTGTATTAGAACATTAAGCAGCATAGCATATAGCAGATAATATATGCAAGTGTTTTCTTAAGTGTTGGTTGTTAACGAATTGGTTTTATTTGTATATCACAGTAGTATTTCGCATTTATCTGCACAATAGCATTGCGCTTTTATTATTTTATATGTATATGCTTCATGGATTTTGATGCTGTTACGTTATTTTCACATCTTCATATATGCACTGCCCCTCCAAAAAATGGGACACTTCTATATCTCCCTTTCTACCGGGCCCGATTGATGAAATCAAATTGTCTTTTCCATGTCTTGAAAGCACGACTCAGGATATGTATTAGATTTATATATAGCATTGTTCTAATATAGGTATTTTGACACAAAATCGGTCTTTTTCTCAAATGACATGCCAATTTTTTTCCACATTTCGATTCTACAACTCAAATCATGCCAAACTGCCAAGTTTTGTAAAAATCGCACGAGCAGTTTTTAAAAAATGAGCTCTCAAAATTTTGGCTCCTCCATGTTAATTGAATTTGATATGTACATATATTTATTAATATCTCTTTTTTTATTAAACTTACTTGATTCTTTCTTTTACATTTCAAAACTTAGGTTCATTCGAAATAAAATTCGCCAGTTTTTAATGATTTATTTTTTTAATTTGTATTTTAAAATAGTTTTTATAAATTTTTTGAAAAAAATTTTGAATTATAACCTGTAAAAGTTTTACCATCAACTTGAAGTAAATGTACTTTTAAGCATACTTACAGAAATTAGAGCTTTTTAATCAAAATTTTCGAAGATATACATGAATTTAGACATTGGCGCGTTTTGAAATTCGGCATATTTGTTATAAGCGATAATAACGCCATATGTGGTTTATTAACTTTGCTAAAATTATTTGAAAGTATGAACGCTGACTTTTTTCCGCTCTGTAGAATGAAAAAAGGAAAGGAAAAATAGGTTGCTATAAATTAATCAGTTCGTCAAGTGAATTACTCTTGGCGCAAACTGAAAAAATGAGCCAAGATAAATTTTAAAATTTCTCCATAAATTTCTCCCCAAAAATTACAAAATTTAATATCTAGGGATATAATCTGAGTTGTAGAATCCAAATATGGTTAAAAATATGTTATTTTGGAAAACTTCCGATTTTGTATCAAAATACCTATGTTAGATTAAAATTATATGTAAATCTAATGCATATCCTAAGTCGCGCTTTCGAGACATGAAAAACGCAATTTGAATTCCATCAATCGGTCCAGTAGAAAAGAGAGATATAGAACTGTGCCCTAGCCCCCCTTTTTATTCCCGCAATGTACCTAAATAATAATTTCTATAGATAGTTTTTAATGAAGTATGCGAAAGGGAAAGAAAAATATTTGTATTACATATGTATAAAATATTCTCTCTTTCCAAGGTTGCTATATCTCAACCTATTCTATTAATTATGGTAACTTTTGCTATTTCCAAAAAAAAAAAAAAAATCGACGCTTAGCATTCACTTTGACATCTATTATTAAGTATCTCTCTTTCCGTCTGTCATTAAATATGTTTCGATTATACGTATGTTTTACTATTTGTTATGGCAACAGAAAATAATGTTAAGACTACTTCATTAATGAACTTACTATCGGTAAAGAATAATTTGCTGCAACAATTTTTTAAATGAAATCAAAAACAAAGAAATGCAGGAAATAATATAATTCCTTTATTTCCAATACACAAAAATAAAAATTCCAATGGGAAAGAATGAATTCATTTGATAAAAAAAATGACTAATTCGAAAAAATTATTCTTCTTATTCATCCATTCATCAGTTTGTCTTTTTTCACATCAAATCCGTTTAAGGATTAAAAGTAACATATCATCATACAATATAGACTACCAGCTAGTAAATCATGCTTAAATCTTGCCTCATTAATAGTAAAATTTAAAATTTATTATTTCAAAAATGGATTTATGGAGAGAAGGCAAATCTGATGATTTCAACACAGATTATTTTTGTTGGCACACATACTGTGTTGTGAACAGCTATTTTTAAATATTCCCAGCGTCAATAAAAGCGTTAAAATATCGAATGTTGCAGGATACGCACATATTAGCGCAAACATCTTGGCGCAGTCTGGCGAATTTTTCCAGATGAAAAGGTAAAAGTTACTTATCATGTTCAAATCGGTATTTTACGCACCTTTTTTTCAGAAAGATTTCCAAGTTTCGATATGTATCGTAAACAGTTAAACATTATCAAGATATGAAAAGGGAACATACTTTAGTAATTTAAAATACATTTTTGCATTCCTTCCAGAAGCAATCTGTTTTCGCTTAAAAAAATCAGAGATTTGCAGAGACTCGGCTTCATGCAATGCTTGGCAAAAGCGAACACCTAGAAAACGCATTTCCGCGTTCTTCCTTTTATAAAAATTTTTAACAAAATTCTATATTCCTACAGAAATTTTGCCTTGGTTTCTCCCATTGCTGGCAAATTCTTCAAGCTCATATTTTAAAGCTAAATTTAAGGCAAAAAAAACCACGATTTGTGTATAAAAGCAGTTGAAATTTAGACTACAACAAAAAAAGAATGCACTCTAAAATGGCGGCGTTGCTTGACTGAAGGATTGTTATGAGTTTGGTTGCCGGAAGAATGGCTGTAGTCATGGTTGCCAAAGTTTGATCCACTCTAAAAATTTGGCTATTTTTACTAAAATGACTGCGTTAATCGTATACGTAAGTATCTATTTTAGTAATCTTTATTTTTATACCAAAAATGGTGAAATATGATAATAGTTACTGTTATTTTTGCTACCCTCCCATGCATTTATCTAGAATAATATCATTTCTTCTAAACTCATTGTTGAAGTCATCCTCTTTTCTGAATGATTTCAGCATTTTTAGAGTCGCTCAATACAAGCAAGTAATGTATCCTATGTTCAGTTAAAGTATTGAAAATGAATTCAGAATATCCATCAGAATAGGCGTTTCGATCGAAGAAAAGTCTAAACGATTCTTGAGAAATCGGTTTTTAAAATAACGGAATATAGCAATAATGGGATATTGTTCGAAGAACAGCCTTGACGCCAAAAAGGGAGAAACAGCTTATTGTGGAATGGCAGGCAATAGTTGTCATTTGATGACGTACTTCCTCTAGGTAGACAGCCGTAATACTTTTCTCTTGCTAAGGGATTATCTGTAGTATTACTTATTATCTGTAGTATTTATTATTGTAGAATAGTAATTAGTATTTATTACTGTAGTATTTATTCTGTAGTATTTACTTCCGTTGGCATGATGAAATGTCGCCCATTCTCTTGAAAATGTCAACTTGGCGCAACCAAGGCTGTTCTCCGAACAATATACCAATAATGCTGAGTATTTGAATTCTGATTAATTGGCTAGTTTACGATAGTTTACTCTCAATTTCGGTATAAGCGCGACCTCGCTGGGAATTTTATTTCGACAACTTTCTAACGTTGGCTGCTTAAACAAGACGGTACTCCTGATTTAGGGGAGTAATGTAATTTCATCATCCTGCATATCATTCCTTTTAAAGCGAATCATGTAAGTAAGGATTATAGCCAATGCTATGGTAGCAATTATCAGGAACGTTGCTAAAAAGATCAGTTTTATAGATATGCTCTTCTTGTGCTCCTTTTGTGTAGGTGACATTTCTTCAGCAATATATGTTGTTGTCTCTTCCATTGCAATGGTGTTCGACTCACCTGGTTTTGGGCTTTTGAACACGCGGTTTGATGAAGCAGGATTCGACCCTCTTGATGAGGATTCCGTGTATGTTGAGGACGATGTTGTATGTGCTTCATCGCTTGCAGTTACTTCCGTATTTGTTACTGATACTGCGCCAGGATTTTCTGTGGATATATTTACAGATGAAGAAGATGCGTTTGAAGTTATTTCTTTATTATTTTGAGCAGCAGTTGCGTTTATTAGTGATAAAGTTTTATTTATATGACTGCCAAGAGTAACTGTGACGTTTTCAATTGAATATGTTGTTGGTCTAGTTGATATTGAAGAAGAAGATTCCATTGAAGTACTACTGTTATATTCTTTCATTGTTGAACTTGAAGACAGCATCTTCGGAATTTCCAATTTGGTAGAATGTAATATACTTGCAGACGAAGCAAAGAAAGTTTTGTCGGAATAATTTTTTTCTGGTGAAAATTTGCTATCTGAGTTTATATTGTCTGTAATAACAAAGGATTCATTCTTTCTTAAATACTGTACATTTGGCGATTGTGGACTCACGGATATAACTGTATTATTTACAAATGTTTTTGTAACGGAAGAAATATTTCCTTTAGATGATGTCAAATCATCTTCTTCGTATTTTTTGTTGAAAGAATCTGGAGATTCTTTGCTCTTCATAGGATCAGTCTTAGGATGATTCTGCAAGGCTCTCCAGACTTCTATCTGACGGCGGTAATCTCTGTCATTCACAAACTGAAAGGATTTGTCCAACATGAAAGCACGCCGCAGCGCCTCTCTGTATCTGCAACTAGGATGTCTCCCGGAAAATAATAGATCATCAACATCATCACAAATAAGTTTCTTAGCATCAACTGCAAAGAAAAGGTTTGGTGTTAATATCTAATTACCGGAATATTTCTCAAAATTATTAACAACTCCTCAGGATTAAATGTGTTCTCACAACTCCATATTGATTTGAACCAAACATTTTTAATATTTTGATAAGTCATTTGAAAAATATACATTAAACGAAAATATTTTATTTACTGTAATTTGGATTACCATTTTAGCTATTAAGAAGAAATGTAAAAACAATAGTTGTACGATAGTCTCTAATCTCATACACAGCATCATGATCGCAAATATTTACTTAACAATCATTATATCAGGAAGAAAATTTTTTCAAACTAAAGTAAGTCTTACCTCGAGAGCAGTGCATATGGCAGCCATACAATATGCTTTATTATTTACGAAAGCGAACGAAATGTACACTTTAGTTTACATGATATTTTGACAGTTATAACGGTTAGCACTGTTGCCTATTGTATTGTTGGGCCCGAAGCTTAGTTATTTATATATGTATAATGTGTGTGGGATATGGGGAAAACTTAACCCTTTGACTACTAACGGGACATATACGTCCCACTAAAATTTTAAAAATTACTGCTGGGTTAAAAAGTAATTAGAATCTCCTTAATGTTGGGCATCATCTTCCAATAGTTGGAAAATCAAGACGCCACTATGCTGGTTGTACGCAAATGAGTATGGAGAAAGAACAATATGAGTTGCCCAATGTGCAATGTTGGGTTATGCAAAGAATGCTTTTCACCGTATACCATACGACGTAAATCTATTTCATAAAGTTTTCCATAAGAATAGGTGTACTCATATTTCGATCGCTACGTGTGAGACATGTGTATCCCACTGTTAAATATGGCTGGGACATATGTATCCCTGCCTTTGGCCTAAAAACCTTTTGTGAAAAAAATCCCAAATGTTAAATTTACCTTATTTTTAACATATTTTGTTGACTTGGATAGAAAACGGGGTAATTTTTTTAATTCTTTCAAAGTACTGGCAAAATGGATCAAAGTAAGTCAAAGGGTCAAAGTAGTCAAAGTACTGACAAGCCAAAAGTCCTCTCTAAATGTTTGATGGTAGTAGAACCTGGGATCTGTTCTCTGCGTCTCGCTATCAAAACACTGGGAGGGGAAGTCCCCGTTTAGTGATTGTCAAATGGCCACTTCGAATAATCTTCTCAATTAAGTTTTCTTAAGGGCCAGTTACTACTATATTTACACCAACAATTTTCTAAATAATTTATGAATCAAAAATGAAAAACAAAATACTAAGATAAAACAGCAGAGAGCATGAAACTGTTTATTTAAATGGTTCTGAATCCGATTAAACATTAATTTGAACAGACAAATGAACATCATTGTTAGATACGGATTTTGTATGTTTCAAGAACCTGCAAATACATTTGAAAGCTTTAGTTGCATGATGATCGACATGACTTTATAGAGACATTAGGTTATTTCGAAGCAGGAGACATGAAAAATGAGCAATGCCCTCGTCGGGACTCGAACCTCGGTCCTCTCGAATATGCCCGAGTTTGCTGGCCATTTCACCACGAAGGCATGTTAAACAGGCGGTAGAAATACCTTATATACTCCCCCTTTTAAAGGACGATGGGGATTAGGGAACCCTATCCTGGTGATGGAGAATCATTATCCACCACCTTTTTTAGTTCGGTTTCCAGTGTACAGACATTAGGATTTTTTTTATTTTGGAAGCAGGCGATGTGAGAAAGGAGCAATGCCCTCGCTGGGACTCGAACATCGGACCTCTCGAATACGGGCCGAGTGTTCTGACCATTACACCTCGAAGACATGCTAAGAAGGCGGGTGAAATACCTTATATACTCCCTCTTTTAAAGGGCGACTGAGGATTGGGGGAGCCAATCTCCAAATCCTGGTGGTGAAGAATCATCATTCACTATCTTTTTTACTTCGGGCTGCACTGTAAAGTCATTAGCAGATTTTTCACGACTCTCAGCATCAAAATAGCCTAATGTCTACAACTTCAGTGTCAAAGGCGGTTGGTTCATGAATTCCATATACTGAGGTTCGAAACGGCCCACCAGCGTCCAAGCTGTAAAGTCGTTGAACACTGGTATTTCGATCCGGGGTTCCAATTCAGAGAAACGGGCGAGTTGCAGAAACGTTTCTTGGTTTTCTTTATGTGTAACCTGTATATGAGCCAGTTTTTCTTAAAAAGTTTTCCACGAAGATATCCTTTCCCTTAGGCAGATAGCCCTCGAGTACTTTACCATAATTAAATAAGTTAGACTATTGAGGTGCAAGAAAACGCAGTAAGTTTTTCAAACCTCAGATTGCCTTTGTTCTTGCATTTGATGATAATCTTTGCCCTGAATTTGTTCTCAAAAATTCACATCAATTTGATCTAAACATTGTCACTATGTTGATTCTTAATTCTTTGACTAGTGGAAATTCTTTCGCATCCTTTAGTTCAAAGCAGTAGTTTTTGAAAAACATTTAACTCTAACAGTTTTTTCCCACTCCCGTAAATCCTAAATTTATAGCTTCAACTTCTCTAGTTTAAACCAATCTCTAAGCTGACAAATGAATTTGATAAAATATCTGTAGTCGGCATTTACGTATTATCACAACCACCTTGATAGAAGTCGCCAAATTTTGACAAGTCGCCAATCTCTGGCAATCAGGCATGTAATAGTTCTTTAGGTAATCATATCCATTGTAAGTTGCAATCCGAGAATTCCCCAGATCACCTTTTTCTTGTGTAAAAAATCGCCAAACTGTGCCAAGGTGGCTGCGCTAACACTTAAATGCCTAATAGTCAAAGCTGTATCTTCTCAACTGAAAAGTAACTCTTTTTTTTCCCCTTTGAGTTTTCGTGAAACTTTCAGATACCGTCTCTGACAGACCATACATAGTTTATCTGTACCATCTAAGCTCTAACTCAAGGTCAGTAGAAAAACCGAGGTGGTTAAAATAGGAGGAGGGAGGGTTCATTTCAAACGATATATCTTCGACCGCCATAATATTCCAACTGCCATAACTCGTTCAAGAGAGACTTGTCACTGCAACATCTTTTTTTTTTCTTTTAATTTTTGAAGGTCTGCGATTTTGTGTTGCATATGGATGCACGAACAGAACTTCTAAAAAGATTCCGGGGATTACTTTTCACAAGTAAAATCTTGAAAAATAGTAAGCAGATTTTTTTCCAGATGTGAAAAAAAGGATTAAATCAAAGTATGTTAAATACATTTTAATTTTTTAGTTTATAACTGGTATCTTTGTTTCTTAACATACAATGATACATGCTATGATTTAAATGTAATTTGGATGTTTTAGGTCATTTGTTTTATAATTTCCATGAAAAACAGGAAGTCAATTATTACTATTTTTATAAATTGTAAAGATGTTAAGTAAAGTAATGCTTTTCTTTATATATTAATTATTATTCATTTTTAAGTTTTGGGAACTGTTATGAATGTAATTTTGTGATTCGATTAAGATAAGCTTTTCTGTTGTTAAAAAGTGTTTGCATAAACGTACAGATTTCAAGGCAACACAGCGAAAAATGTAAGTAAAATATGTAAATTTCTGTTTTGCGTGTATTAAAATTCAAAACTGAACTATTAAGCATACTAAAATAACATAACTTTCTTTCCTATTTCTAAAACATTTGTACATGAACTTATTCTTTAATAAATTACGATAATATTGTGAGTAAATCATAAATATCTCTTTTTAAAGGAGGCGTTGGAAAGTACACCCAAATGGTAGCTAATGAAAGCTAAACAAATCCTTGTAATATTCAAAAACATTATTTCTAAAGGCCTTGATGTTATAGACATGCATTAGATTTCAAAATATTTCCTGATAATTTCCTGTACATAGTAAATTATAGATATCATCTTTACTACTTTCAAACACAAATTTAACAATAGCGAAGCATTTCATTATAAATTTAAAATATTTTTATTGGAAAATACATGCATGGAACATCGCAGAAACACGTACGGGTTCACTGCTGTAAAGCGATGTTTTGGGTTTACAAACATGGCCGCCGCTTGTTAGGTAGAGTTTCATTTTTAGACAGTGGAGGAAACTGCGAACACTTCCTCCTCCTATTCTAACCTCCTTGAGACAAATAAAGCTAAGTTCTTCCCAATAATATGCACTAACACTCAGAGAAATCACAACACTAAAAACTATTTTCAGTTACACTAAAGATACCAGGTAATGCAGTATGATTGAGTATGAATAACCGTAATTTCAAGATTGCAAGTCAAAACAAACATGCTAAATATATTATTACTTTGTATATCTTCTCTTCAGCAGTTGTAACTTACGGACATGGTGTGATAATGACCAATCTAGAGTTTGAATTGTTGCCTGTACAAGTCATTCCATGCCGATTAAAAACATGCTTATCACTCGTCAGTTACATTTGCGCAGTAAGACATAATAAGTCAACCTTCTGCGTGGTTTCCTAAAACTTCTTCGTAAGTGATATCTCTGGTAATCTTGGAAACTAGAGAAAAGTTGACACTTGGTGGTTATACAGGGAACGCTCAACGACACAAGTGACATGAGAAGTAGTGTCTTACTGGAATGCAGCTCAAAATTTCTGCAGCAATGGTTCCATGGCTCACAAGCGACCGAGCGGTAAAGCCGCTAAACACTGGTAGTTCGATCCCAGGTTCAAATCGTGAACGGGTTGGCTGCATGGGTGTAGTTTTCCTCATATGTAACGTATGTATCAAAGAGTTCGCCTTAGAAAGTCATCCATGAAGGCATCCTTAGGCAGATAGTCCTCGAGTCTTTGCCGTAATCCCATAAAGCAAACTAACCTACAATGGTTGCAGCACCTAATGACTTTTGATTCCAGCACCTCACGATTTTTTTTTGTTCCAATGACGGGCCCTCAGCCAACTTCGGCTTGTCCACTACTAAGGCCAGAAGTGGTGATCACTTTGTTATGGAGACACCTAATAGGTGGGCCACCTTTGCCTCTTATGAAGGGACGGACATTTACAGCCATGCCTTCTCTGGGATTCGAATCCAGGCCCTTTGGTATCGTAGCCGGCTCCCCTAACCACTATACCGTCTGGGCGGCACCTCACGAATGTAAAACTAACTACTTAAATTGCCTGTGATTCGTGAAAGGCAAAAGCGTGAGTAAAATGCATTAGTGCCTCCACCTATGTGGCTGATGATAAAGCCACTGTGACGCTTTACAGTATAGATGTTAACATGATGTTATCGTTGTACCTGATGTTAAGTCTTGTTGTCATGCGCCCACGAATTGTACCTAGACTATTCGCAAAAAATGATTTGTGTTACTATCTTTGTTCTCTAAACTATTATAGTCTCTGATATTGATGGTGTAGAAGGTCATCTGAAGTGGCAAACTCAGATTCCGAACTGCAAATCATCTGTGCAACAATGAACTCTATGCGTACAAGGTGTACAAATTCTCCTTCTGTCTTACCTGTAGGTATTCAAGTTCCCTTAAGTTGATGCATCTTACTTTTTGTCCACTTATGCTCGATTGTTACAGTGTGTCTCCCAACGCATGCGGCACTTCGAAGTCTGAGAAATCGTCTTCTCTAAGCTCTACAATTCGGCAACTGTTCATCAATTTGTTTCGCTTTGCATCGAGGCATGTTTTCATGCTGTCATGAAATCATGCCCGATAAGCATGTCATGAAAACATGCCCCGATAAGCATGTCATGAAAACATGCCTCGAAAAATCGATTGCAAATAACAATCGATTTTTCGAGTAGATTTACTAATCTATGCCATAAGGCTGCATTTAGATTTGTTATTATGGGTCTTTTTTCATCCTTTAAGTCAAATTTCAGTCTCATTTGCATGCAGCTGAAATTAAAATTCTCCATATCCCTATGATAAGTAACCTATGCACCAAATTTTAGGTACATCCGATAAATTTCTATGTTGCAATTATTATAATACAATGTATATGTCTTTACAAATTGTTCGAAATGATAGAAATATTTTAGAGAAATATTGTTGCATATTTTTGAAAAATACATATTGAATTAAATTGGAAGAAAGACCCACCGATGTAATTTAAAATTCGAAATTAGGCAAAAAAAGCAGCCTTTATTTGTCGTAGATGTTTAATAAAACTCATCAGTTTTAAAGCCGATCAATCGCGTAGAAACCTTTTCTTCAGAAGCAAAATATTTTCGAAATCTATGCTATAAGGTTGCATTTTTGCCTAATTTTAATTCAGTTATCTTTGATTAATCATGGATTCTGATAATCTCCCCCAAGCAAAATATAAACATTCAAATAAATGTTGACAATGTTTATTAAGATTAATTTTGGTTAACTATTTATAATACGTCTTTATTTTACTTTAATTTTGAAGTACACTCTTCGAATAAAATTATACGTCATAAATACCTCTTAATATTCATAAATACCTCTTAATACTTAGAGTCAATATGTTACGGTGAAACACCGAAATCTGGAGAATGTCGACATTCACCGGTGAATGTCAACATTCACATAGTCGCTTGGTGTATGTCCGAAATATTTGCTAAATACCCTTATTTCTGACTTTCACCGGTGAATGTCGACATTCACCATGTACTAATGGCGAATGTTGAATATATGAGAATATTATATTTTCTTCTCCGTAATTCAGTCGCGAAAAAACACACGAGTACTTAAAACACACAATACATTCAAAATGAGAAAGGAAAATAATAGAAGTTAAAAAACTTACTTAATTATACATTACGTTCTAAATGAGAAAATAAAATAATAGTAATAAAAAACTTAAATTATGTGATTCAAATCTGATTAATTGCAACAATTTAAAGTATTATGAGACTTTGAATTGCACAAGAGGCCCTTGCTTTTACAACTGCATTTATGGGAAACAGCCAGTCGCCTCTCTTTTCGACCTACACCAGAGCATATCTGTGATTGTCGACATACACCGGTGAGGGTCCGAATGTAGAAGAATGTAATGCAATATTCGATCTTTCACCGACGTATTTGGCGAATGTTGACATTCTCCGGTGAAAGTCGACATTCTCCAGTTTCGGTCTTTCACGGAAACAAATGTACGTAATAAATACCTCTTAATATTCTACCTAACACAGATAACTGATAATCGTTGATAAAAACCGTTCAAACAATTCAAATATTATTTTGATTTTAAGTGGAAAAAATTTTTATTGAAAAACACTCATAAATTTTAAAATATGTTTTTACGCACACACGCAAAACAAAACAAAATAGCAGACATTTAAATAACTTATAATGGTAATAAACCTGTTGGTGGATTTTGATGCAACAAAATGTTTATCGACTTCGAAAAGAAAAAAATCTGATGTGCACACCACATGACTTCTTTGTACGGAATATTAAATTATACGCAATTTTCCTGCATTTCCTTTAAACATATTGAATTAACAGTTAACGAATTTTGAATTAAATCTCGTAAACCACAATGGAATAAATGCACTCATTAAAGTTCACTTTATTTATTTACCATAGCCACACTTCGGCGCTAGGTTCACTTAACGCTAGGCGCTTCATACACAGCGCTAGGCGCTAGATTCACTTCTGTTACATCTCATTCATTTTATAACTTAGAGTGAGCAACATTACAGCATCTGAAGAATTACCACAAGTTCTATTCAAATACTATAATAAATCTAAAACGATGTATAAAAGCAATTAAACAAATAAAAAAGAAACAGTTTTTTACAAACGATTCAGCACCGCTTACCTAATATGCATGCGCTACTAATTAATTCAGTTCTCACTTCGCGGTAAGGCAAAAATACTCTTAAGTTCAAAATATTTTCATTAAAAATTTAAAGATCTAGAAAAACATAAAACACCAGGTACAGTTAAAACAATTAAGTTTTTTCAATTAAAACTGCGATTTGTACGCAAAAACCAGCTAATAACTTAAATGATAATTCCAGAATGAATCAAGCATAATTTCATTAGCATAATAAAAGGAAACGTTACTTTGTTGTTGGGAAGCTTAGTTACTCTAGATTGGCAACAAATCCACTATTCTGCTAAGCTTCAAAACGAATATGTCCGCTACCATAACCAAATATTAGGCTTAGCCGCATTTAAAAAACTTTTAAATTGTTGGGCATAAAAATCTTAACTGAAAGATAAGAACACCATAATTCAATCATTTTTAAAGCAAAAAATCCACAATTTACAAACTTATACAATTAAAGAAACTGAGCTCACTGAGCCGAGTAACAGAGTGGATATATGTACACATATATTTATACACTTTTGATGCAGCCGATTGCAACCAAAATGCGATGTGCACATATACATGTTATAGCAGCCCTGCATACAAAATTTCGACGTTCTGAGGCTCTTCGTTTTTGAGTTATGCGAAATACATACATACGTACGTACGTACGCACAGATGCCACGAAAAAGAACGCTTCAGAAACCATTTTAAATCAGTTTTATAATTATTTTGGGGGGGAAGAGTCTTTTATTCTGTCCTTATATACGGATGTAACTCAAAAGCATCGTTAAATTGCATTCGATAGCGGTCAAAATAGATATTTTCGTGGAAATATGGTACACAAAATATTTCGCGATTACAATACTTCCTTTTTACTTCGTACAAAGAAGTAAAAAAAGTAAGATAATTCAAAGTAGATAATTCAAAATAAAACTCAACAAAAGCAACTAATGTTCACCTGAAAATAAACAATAAAATGTAATACAAGTATAAGGTCATTAATCAAATGAAGAAATTCAAAGTAAATATTTGCCATCAGTAAGCACGAAATTATTGCTGACTTCACTTTCCTTGAATTCTAATGATATTACGTTATTGCGGTAAAAGTCGGAGTGCTTTTTATATGGGGCTCGAACATAAGTAACTACGTTATTTACAATTTTGTTATGTAGGAAAATTTTAGAAGCTAATAGGAAACATAACCTAAGAAATGACACTGTGGAAATTTATTCTGGGGTACGAAAATTTAAAATTTACTTTTCAGTAGTACGTTAGGTAGAGAATCAGAAGTTCATACTTCTTTCGAAACTCACCGCCATTTTTTCTATTAATTACTTCAAATTCTGAGAGCAATGTGAAAGATTTTACCGAAGCAAGAATGCTTTATTAAAGTTAGGTTGAATTTGAACGAATCTTCAGTGATCAATAATTATTTATGTTAATTTTCTGGATATATTTCTTCACTTGTTTGCAACTGAACTCCTTAAATATTCCCTCATAATGTTTTAATGCTATGAATGTTTATGCATATCATAAAAATGTGGTATAATTATTTCAAATGTAAGGAAGTATAGTTGATTTGAAGCATTATAAAATTATCTACCTAAATTACTGTGGAGTAATAAAGATAAACATTTGAAATTCCCAAAGAATTTCATTAATATTAATACCAAACTAAGTTTGAGTTTTAGGCAATTTTAAGACCCAAGATGATAAGCTTCTCCTATCTCCATAAAACATATAAGATTTCTTTAGAATGTGAAGTGAACTGGGATTTGTTTAAAATAATATTGCGTAGTTATGTGTTTGGCTTAATTTCCATTTTATGACTGCCTTTCGTTTCGAGTGTCAAAAGATGTCTAAAAACATTAAGTTATGTCTGATGCATAGATTTGCCTATAGTAAATTCTCAGTTTTTCCATGACCTTACAGAAATTTAAATATATTCTAAGAGCGTTATGCAGTGGCATTTTATGCAGTGTTCTTGGAAGATAATTCGAAAAGGTTCAGAACCCTTTCAATACATAAACGTTTGTTTTTCTTTACGCGAGTATTTAAATACTAAGATTTTTATGAACTTTAATAATTGTTATGAACTTTATATGAGAAACATTTTATAAGAAACATAAAACGTCTATAATAGGAATTATATTCATAATCAGAACTTGCAACGTTTACGAAAACAAGAAAGTGTTCTACATATGTCTGTGGGATAAGCAAAATCATATACATTTATCTTCCTACCTAAATTCTTCCAACAGATTAATACAGTAAATAACTTAAACCAATTGCTGAAAAGTACAGAGTTAGTAATTCTAAAAGTAGCTAAAATTCACCTGCACATGTGATGACCACAAAGAAGATGCTAAATATTCCTATACCCACTTTCGTCATATTTACATGAAATATTCACTGCTCATGCATCGAAGAAAATGTGTAATTTCAATAAAGATGGAAGGTTCTTATCAATGTGAAATACATCAGTCACTTCTGTAATCTATTCGAATCCAAAGCGAAAGGTTAAAAAGACGAGATAAAGGAGCTAACTCATTTTAGCAATTGATAAAAAACATTTTCTTGGCTCTTTTCTTACTTTTTACTTTGCATAGTACTTATTATTTCTATCGACTGTGAGGAAAAATGAGGATGATTCATTAATTGTTTGCTATTAATTTCCATGGGAAGGGTTAGATATTAAGAAAAACTAGTCTTTCCGTGGAAAATCTAAGTTTTCACTTGGTAAATTTAACCGTTCTGCTTTTGAAACATATTTTGTACAGCGGTGTTAATAAAAAGGAAATCAATTTTCATCGTCATTGTTTATTGTTTATAAATACAATAAAAATAATGTATATTAACATTTAAACATTAGATCCGTGGAATGACGATGTCAGCATCATATTCTCCAACTGCGGTAAATTCGATATTCATTTCAAACCTTAAACCTTTTTCAGCAGTTCGACTGGGTTCAGATCCTCGCGAATATGCTGGCTGCATAGGCGGTTCCGTAGTTTTCGCCATGTGTAGCATAATTTTAGCCTATTTATTCCCATGTCTAAGGCCCTCCAGTAGCCGAGCGGTAAAGTTCTGAACATTTTTAGTTCGACCGGGGTTTGAATCCCGGCAAACGACCTTGCTGAATGAGCATTTTCTTGATTTTCCCCGTGTGAAATGTGTATACAAGACAGTTTTTTTTATAAAGTCCTCCACGAAGGCCTCTTTCCTTTCAAACGGATAATCCTCAAATTCTTTTCTATTGTGAAATAAACTAAACTAAATCCTGTAGTTAAACCTAGGAAGAATCTGAAAGATCAACCTGAATCTTGCTCCATTGCGCTTACTAGTTGCCTTGATATATTTCCTAAAAAGATAGCAAACTCTTGCCTTGCGTGTTATTAAAAACGAATAACCATGTCTTCTTTCCGCAGTGGTCTCTGTAAAAGAAGAACAGCACCTGATCATATTCGTTTCTTAGAAACAAATATTCGCAATAGCTCTTGAAAGATTAAACCTCTAGTACTTGTCTTGTTTTAAATACAAAGGCTTTTGATGAGATCTGTTAATGCTGACATCTTAAGAATCTATAGAACTGTAGCTTGCACAGGAATTTATCAATTTTTTTAGAGAATGTTTTGAGAATTTCCTAGCAAGAATTGGTTCTCTGCCGTCAGATATATCTTCTCAAAAAGTATAGTACGCACTGGTTTGCATACTAAATGGTCCATTCTTCCGCCTCAAAATTAATTCGATTTTAAACCAACTTCCTCCTGTTGTCTTTTGAACTGTATATGTTAACGATCTCAGGTGCAGGCGTGAGATATATTGAGAAAATAAGGCAAATCACCATAAAAAGGATTGTTCAGTTGTCAGAAACATAATGTTTTGTCATCTAGTTGTGAGAGTCGTAATGTCAGCCCGAAGACTGGCTGCGTGCATTTATGATAAAGAGAAATCTCCATTCTGAGGCTCACTGTCATCGGGAGCTTGCACTTATTTCAATAAAAGTAGTGTATGTTAGAAAATTAACGTTCACTTTGCGTACTTCATATCTGAGAATAGGATGCTTTAAAATACTGAATCTCCTAAAAGGTCTGTAAAATACACTGGTGGCCACCGTAAATGCAACACCCTGAAGGAAGCGAGCAAATAACATGAAATTTATAACATGCATTAGCGGAGGTGAGATATGTAAGTGATTAGAATTTCAGCGCAGACGCACATCACGCGCGCCTGTGGCGCCACTTCAAAGCGCTCTTTAACGCTTGGAGGTTTCGACGATTTCAAGTTCGGCTATTGTGTTTTCTTGTTGTTTTTTCAAAAAAAAACGATCCATTATGCCTCTTGGTAAACAGCGGTCATCGTTTGATCAAGTTTCCGAGTTCGACAGAGGAAGGATAGTGGCCTACCGAAGAGTGGGGATTATCTTTCAACGTGTGGAAGCTGCTTGGGCTGCTGTACCCCAAGAACACATCCAAAGTCTCTTTGAATCAATGCCGAGGCGTGTGGCAGAGATGATCTCCAACAATGGCGGCTACTCTGGCTACTGATTCTGGAAGGAACCACACTTCACAGAAGTCTATAAATTTAATCATTTGATACTTGGCCAACATGTTATCCAGTAAATAAATTTTTTGTGATATCTCTTGTCTTTCTTGGTATTGCAATTTGGGTGGCCAGCAGTGTATTTCTTGAAGTAAAGAATATCGTTTAGTGATCCATATTTACAGAGCATTTGTTTAGTCAAAATGTCATTATGGCTTCCTTATTTATGCATTGGCGTAGTCTTTCGTGTTGTTGAATCTCGATGCTGTCCATTATCATGCTCAACAGACATATTCAGGAGCCTTTAGAGTATCTCCTATACAGAGTTTGTACTTTGTCGGCTTCGAACCGTCACTTCAGTTGAGGCGAAAGCCAGTTGTCTCCTCTTTTATTATTTCAGTATAAAGTCACAAACTCAGCGTCCAGTTTTGGTCCTCATCGTATACTTCTCGAAATATTGAAGACTATTTTTCTGAGTTCGGCTGTGCTACGCGAATCTTGTGCACCAATTTTGCTCGCTAGTTTTCATTGCTGATATTTTTCTTTAGCTAATGCAAGACTAGCTTCCTAATACTTGCCTCTTTTGAAAGCAATTGATATCTCAACATAATTGAATCGATGTTGCCTTAAAAACTGAAGAATATTTTAATGGTGAGGATTTAATGATAGAAGAAATCAAAACCTATAATTAAGTTAATAGGGAACCAAAAACGGATGAAAAATTCATGTCCAGAACTAAAGAATTATTGAACAGGACAGAAGACGTTGGCGATCGTTAACCTGATTCATTCATAAGACAGCTGAATGAACTACGTATTTTGAAAAATGCATATGTTGAAGTACCTGAAACTATTAATGGCATAGACAAAAAACTGAATATTCCAAAAGGGTAGATGACTTACCAAACAGCCTGCTATCAAGTGGTGCTTTAAAAGGAACAAAGGCAGAAGACACAAAAGCTGCCGTGTAAAGCCAAGCATCTCATGATACAATGAAAATTTTAAAGAAGATTTGTGAACTTGCAACAGATATTCGTGTTGCCATATCCTTAACTGAGAAGATAAGTATAGGAGTCGATGCCATTTCCTTCTCTGAAAAACTTAATGTGGGCAGATTAATTGATTAACACTGGCTAGATACCTCAGCTCAAGAGTGCTTTGCAGGTTACGGGCAAAATTATACACTCACTTCTAAAAGTTAAGCACGGAGAGGAAAATGCTAATTTCTGGAAGCCAGTCAGAATTGAAGAGGATGCAATTCGCTGCAGAGGTAGATAGAAGGATGCAAATATGTTAGGTAACAGCCAATCGCGCTTTCATGTCAAGCAATATGCAAAAAAGGCAGTCTTATAAGAAGCCAGCTTTATGAAGGGTTACAGAAGTTGATTGTAAGTGGTCTTTAAAACTTTCGTACAATTTTTTTTCACGACATGCGTGTTTCTATGACTTCCAGAAGACGAATGGAAGATTCTGAGCGCTGGCGTGCTGTGGGGCGCATTGAAGCAGGACAGTCGATCACAGATGTTGTTCTTTTCTTCGGCGTTCATCATTCTGTAATTTCAAGTTTATAAAAACAATTCCAAACCATACAGACAGTTGTCCGAAGGCCCGTAGCCGGTCGCCAAGGGTTACAACCCCCGCGGAAGATCGATATATTGCTATTGTAGCCAAACGGAATCGCAGAGCGACCTCCACACGTGTGACATCTATGGTTACAGCGTCCATTGGTAAGGCGATATCTGCAGCTACTGTACGCAAAAGATTACATATGAGTGGACTGAACGCCCGGGTACCTCGAGTGTGTGTTCCTCTATCCGTCCAATCAAGAGGGGCGCGATGACAGTGGTGCCGTGAACATGTCAATAGAAATGTGTCTGACTGGGGCAATGTCATGTTTACTGATGAGTCAAGATTTGCTCTGGAGCCAGATGACAAGGGTATAAGGATCTGGCGTGAACAACGAACACGCAATCAGTCCCAAAACATCACCGAACATCACGCATTCCGAGGCGGAAGCAATATGGTGTGGGGAGGGATTTCATTAGGATATCGCACCGACCTGCACATCTTTAAACGGGGTTTTTCCAGTATCGAGAGAGATTGTACGCTGCAGCAGTTAGCCCTACTTTTGTTTTAATGGACGATAACGCACGTCCCCATAGAGCTGACATCGTCGATGACTACCTGGAGAGTGAAGGGATTGCGCGTATGGTGTGGCCAGCATATTCGCACGATCTTAATCCCATTGAAAATCTTTGGGATGCTCTCGGCCGTGCTGTATCTTCACGTTTCCCACCTCCAGCCGCTCTTATTGAGCGGAAACTGCTCTACAAGAAGAACGGGGATTGCTTAATTCTGCTGTGGTTGACCACCTAATTGAAAGCATGGTCACAAGGTCTAAACTTTGTATACAGATGAGAGGGGATCACATACCTATTAATGTCCTTTTTTTTCATTTTATGCTGTTTATTTTCACTTTATACATAATTCTGTTTAAGTCTCCAGTATGTCATTATCTGATAACTTACAAAAATTTAATATTGTTTTCATTTCTTTATATAATTATTGATTTTGTTTTATGCATAAATACATATTCTACTTTCCTGCCGAATTTTGTGTCAATCAAAGCAGTTATTTGTTGATTTTTTTGCACTTTACATCTTCGTGCTTAACTTTTGGAAGTGAGCGTAGTAGTACGTGGATCTAAAATTACGAAGTGAATGGTATGATATTGTTACGAAATGTCTAGACGCGGTAAGATAGCTTCCCGGCAAAGCAAGCTTAGGATTGCCAGAAAATGGCAATGAACGACAGGGTTACCACATTTCGCGAGAAATCGCCCATTTGGATGAAAAAATTGGCGATATGCTATAGACGGATGGAGAACCTTCTGGAACGAATTCTTACTGGTTTAGCCCAGAATGTTCTCGAACACAAGCCAAAAGCTATAAACCCTGCTGGTACGCGGAGAGTAGATCAATGCGAAATCTATCGAGCTGATAGTCAATCGTGAGTGAGTGTCTAGTGCTGAGTTGGCCGTCGATCGCATCGAGAGAGTCCCTTAGTGTATCGCGAGTTAATGCATCGTTGAGCTTTATCTTAAAGTGTGTTGAGCTCCGGGAACGACTGAACCGAGTCGGGAGCTGTACTCCAGTGTATCGTCGAGTGCATCGCGAGTTGTAGCGTGGAGAGCCTCGAGAGTACGTAGAGTTCCGAGAATGGCCAAGTAAAGTAGGGAGCTGTACTCTAGTGCTTTGCCGTGAAGCTGTCTTCACCGTTATAGCCTCATAGTCTGAAGGCTGTGTTGCTGATTGTTCAAGCATGTTTATAGTAGTTCCTGGACAACTGTAAGCGGGACTTTGGAGCTGTCTTGAAAACGTCTGGCCAATAAAATGTGTTTTGATATTTCATCAAGTGTCGTCGTCGTTTCACTCCAAATCCGCGAACCCTTAACGTACGTATGAAGAAAAAAAGAAAACGTAACAATATATTTTTCTATTAGGTTCCTGGATATGTTAGTATAAAAGGAGACGACGCTGTAGACATTGCAGCAAAGATTGTCGTGTGAATATCTAGTAGATTTGTTCTCATTGTAGATATGAAAGGAGTCAATAGGTAAATAATTCTAGGTCAATAGTATGTGTTGCGAATTTGCAGGTTAATAATAAGTTATAAAGTATAAAACCCAAAGCAGAGAATTGGGAATGAGACATAAATCGAAAAGAGGCATTCTTCTGACTCATATGAGAATAGACCTGTATTTACTCACTTAGATCTTTCTCATGATTAGCTTAATTTTAGTGAATATGCTTTTCATCAAAATTTGTTGTGGAAGGCACCAGTTTGGAGAAATTACAGTCTTCCATTATCTATACAACATATCTCAATTGAGTATTCGTATTTTAATCATGCTCACCAAAACTATTTTAATACTCTTAAATTAAAATTAAATGACATCGTTGAGATGTATCCTCAGTTTAAATTATTTCATTTTTCATAAGTCTGGATATTACCAATTGCTTTAATTTACCCGTAAAATATTTTCGTGTAAGGTTTTTGTACGTTTTTGTTTGTTAATTTCCTTTCCTTTCAAGGCATTTCTCACGGACTTTTAATTTTCATTCTTGTTGTTTTAGGTTGGCATATACAAGGTGCTCATAAAACAACTTCCTCAATATATGAATCTCTAGCAGCCTATCCGCTCAACTGATCAAAATGAAATTTCATATTGTTATTTGAAAGTAGCGCTTGAAATTCTGATGATTTAAAACAACTGAGCTTCCACAGTTATAATTACAGTGAAAAACATTCGAAATTTTCCAATGGCAACACCCACTTTTTTTCTGCACAAATTGATCAGCGCAGTGAAAAACTATAAATGACATTGGAACGGTACACGTATGACGAAAACTGCCGAAGTAAAAACTTTTGCAGCGAAAAACATTGTAAAGGACCAGTGACAAAACAAGAAAAGAAAGGGGAAAAAACTTCTATTGAAATTTCAAGTTTCCATCGTATGCACCGTTTCAAGATGACGTCATTTCCCGTAACTTTATAGTTTCGTGGCTACCACGATAGCGTAGTCTCCATCTGATGAATTTCTGGTTCTGGGGTTATCTGAAATCGAATATGTATACATCAAATCCACGAGGCTTCTCGGAGCTGAAAGGTACCATAAAACATGAAGTTATACAGATTCCTCCTGTAACGTTATATTTTTCATTGTTGTCAATAATCTCCCGCTTGAATGCGTTATCATCTGCAAAGGTAACCATTTTGGAAACTTGTAATTCCGATAATTTTTTTCTCTCTCCTCTCTTATGCTGTCATTGGTGCTTTACAATACTCTTCTTTGCAAAAGTTTTACGCTGGAAATTTTCGGCATACGTGTATCGTTCCAGCGCCTTTTATGGTTTTCCAAGGCACTGGTAAATTTGCTCAGGAAAAATGTGGATGTTGCCATTCGAAAATTTCTAAATTTTTTCAGGTTCTGTTTGGCAATGTTGTTCTTCTGGACAGCTGTGGGATCCGAACGGTACCCGAATAGTCAGTGAAAGCCACCCGGGTGACCGGACCCTGCTCTCACCTGTCATCTGTAATCTGTGTGTAAACTGTGAGAGCTCCATTGTTTTTAATCATTAGAGTCTCCAGCCCATACCTTCAAATACATATCTAAAATTTCATTTCGATTGTTTGAGCGGACAGACTGTTATGGATTCATATATTAGGGACTTTTTATGACCATCGTAGACTAGGCAATGTAATATTATTTTACGAGTTTTCGAAGTTTTAAAATGCTACCAGATGTTCTCAAAATGTTCTCCTTCAAGCATCACAAAACCTATATTTAACCCCTTAGCTGAGCTTATAGGATTTAGCATTTAACTAATCTCTTCGAATTGACCGTATTTCTTCAAGCCAATTTGGATTTCAAAATTAACAAACTCTTATTGTAAATAAAATTTAAGAGTGTCAATAAGGGGGAGCTGAGTCCTGAATAGAACTTAACATTTTCGAAAGAGGAATATATCTGCCAACAAATAACTGCATGGCAAACGAAATTATGTATAGCGTCTTGAAAGCATAGTAACTTTTGAAGTTTTTCACCTTAACTATTCGGAAGTGATTAAATGAAGAACAAATTTAAGAAATTTCAAAAATACTAAAATTCACCTGCCAGTGCAACCTCAAAAACGATGCTAATTATTCCAAGCCTCAATCTTGTCATTTTTAGGAGTTTTTTGTTCAATACCTATGTATCGATAAAAGTGTTTATAGGTTCAATGAAAAAAATATTTTCTTTATCAATTATGTGTTTGTATCTGATACGTTATCGTTTGAAGTGTAGAGTGAAGGAAGGAAGCAGTCGAAGGTTAAGTACAGACTATTTTCTTGGAAGTTTATAAAAAATATTTCTTTAACTTCTACTCTATATTATATTAATATCTATTTATGAATACTGCAGAAAGGAACAATAAATTAGAAGTCTTCACTACCACTTAAAGCAAATTACATAGATTAATTTACTGAAAGGTTTCTGGCAAAGTTTTTAACAAATATGTTGATAAGATTAGTTTTTTATACTCTCTAATAATAAAGGTATTCAGCATTATTTGGCTATGCAGCAAATAGAAGTTCCAATGACGTACCATGAAACTGAAAATGGCATCCTTGAATCAAAGTAATTTATTGTACACAGTGATATTTGTTTGGATAGAGAGTAGAACACTGAAAAATGGTAGAGCATTTTAAATATTTAAAGGCAATAGCATAAAATTCACCTATTAAGATATTCACAAAACCACAATCTAAGCTGTTTGTCGTTTAGTTGACCTGCCAATGCAGCTACAACCTAGAGTGTTTGTCTTTCAGTGAACCTGCTAGTGCAGCTACAACCCAGGCTGTTTGTAGTATAAAGTCTGGTGTTCTTTGGAAGCATAACCTACAGACTCTAAAAAGATTCTAGAAGAGTACACCTTCTGTTCTTGTGAGTACAGAAACACAAAAGTCGGAAGAAGGGTGTATAAGACATTTTTATTTGAACACAAAGAAATACAAAGACCCAACTTGTGTTTACACAAGCCAACACTTCTGGTTTAACTTAAATACACAACATTGAACTAATTCAGATGTAACAGATTGGCCTAACGGCTCACAGGATAAGGTAAGGCACGGGAAAGTCTCTGGTTTGTTGAAAACCGGCGACACAAGCCAAATGGCTAGAAGCACTTAACGCCACAGAATCAAATCGCACATAGTCACGGTACAACGTGACCTGGAATAGGCAGAGCACGCTCTAAAAATATCTTCCGAAACCATTGCTTAAATAGCACTTCTTTCTCCCTTAGTCTGAATAAACGCTCGCTATCTCATTTACATTCTGACATGAAACACGTGGATGAAAAGAGAATGATAGAAAATTAACTGAAATTAAAATTAACTATGAGTTAAAAGCAAATAGATAAAACCTCACCGTCTATTAGCAAAGAAAAGGTTAGTTACCTGAAAAACAAACTTATAACGAAACGTTGTCTTTTAGCAATTTTTTTCTAAAGGTTCTTGCAAAGCGGAATTGCAGCTCATGAGTGCCTCATAAGGAACAGTTTGGTTAACGAGCAAAATTATCTGAGTGAAAAATGCCATACATGACGTAATATGTCCTGAATTACGAGCATTCGATCTTACAATGTATGATTTCCAAAGCCATTTTAAGGTAACTTATGCTACATAATTAACACTCACGGAAACAGGATTTTAATATTTTCCATCGTTAATTCTCAAAGTCTGGCAGTAAGTGACATATAGAATCATGCATTCATCATGGCCAGATCGGTTTGCAAATTAGACAGGAAATCATGGCCAGATTGGTTTGCAAATTAGACTTCAAGGCCTTTGACACTTAGGACTTATCTATGATATTATATCTCTAGTTACAATTATAGGCTAAAACGTTAAGAATGAAGATGTGAAGAAGTTACTGGAGATTCTTAAAATGTAAGCTCAACAAGAAACAACTACAACGACTTTGGAAGCAATAGCAAAGAGCAATTGTGCAATAAATTCCTTTAGAAAAAGAAGAAAGGAAAATGTCCTTAGTTTCTCTGATCCACCAAATGTGGGAAAAATGGAGTAAGGTACAAGGTTTTTAACGTAACGATGCTGTCCTTATAAAAAAGTAGAGAGCTACAGTAAAAGCATTTGCAATGCAAATGCCATTTTAGGAACGTTTTAAAATGTAGTATAAAACAAATGACATTGGACAAAGTTTGAGTGAATTTTTCCAACTTTTGCAATGTCGAGTCTCATGCAGTGCCAAGCAGCGCTTAGAGACAAAGAAAAGATAAAAGAAAATGTCTCCTAAAGGCTATGTTTTTATGGAAGTTTCCCAACCAAATCCATATCATCTTCCCTACTATTTTCAACTTATGCCATTCCTCTCCTCTGTGCAGGTGCAATAAAATTAAATAAGTTTTCCATCTACAATATCTATTTAATAAAGTTGTTGTGGTTTTTGCTGTTCTTTTCTTGCCCGTGAATTTCAAGGAAGAATTGTTGGCAGAACCTCAGGAAGTTTGGACTTCTGTTTCCACCCCAATTTAGAGGGAAAACAGCCCGGGTGTCTGAGGATTTCCCACTCCTCTTATCACCAATCCATATGAGAGAACTTTCGGCTGGCCATATAATTAAGAGTGTCCCCATGCCACAAAGACACTATGCGTTTAAAAAGTTCATACCTTCTCCGGGATTCGAACCCGGGCCCTTCAGTAATGCAGTAGACTCCCCTAACTACTAAACCGCCTGGGCCGTGCTATTTTTTTTATTTATTTTGATTTGAATATAATGATTTCCATTAGTTTAGGATGATGAACTCGTGTAAAAGTTTTACAGGTGTAAAGTTTAATCATCTGTGGTCCATGAAGCAATTAATCCATTTGACATTTTTAATTCATATGGGGAAAATTGGTATGGGTTAGGAACATTTGGGTGAAGCATGGCTTTCAAGAGCGAATTAAATTCGTGAACCTAGGTTTTACTGTATATCTTGTAGTAAAGGTTATAGATTCTTGCCTATGGAAATCTTAAAGTTTATACGTTAGCTATTTCTTTCTACAAAGGAATAAATCTAAAAGGCAATGCAGATGGTAATGTGTTATTTACAAAAAAAATGTATTTGCCGTAGAACTGATTTTGAAACAATTTCAAACCTATCTATGAACAAAACAAAATAGGGAACAAATTAGAACAACTTGATAGTTAAAATACATTAAAGCGATCAGATTCACAAAAATTTACAAAATCAGTGTCACAAAAATTATTTTTTTATTGCACATAAAATAGTCACGTAAAGAATAATAAATGCTATTTGCTAAATACAAACAGATAACGCTATTTGCATTAATACAAACATCACTGTAAATACTACAAATGCAAAAAATAGAATATTTTTTCAGGAACTGATGATTAATATCCAGTCGAACAAAGGACATCATTAAAAGTTCTTTTTTTTTAATTTTAATACACATGATATAATCATTTTAAGAAAAATATTTTTTTTTCCAAAACCACATTTTTTTTTACATTTCTGTATATCATCAGTATACAGAAGAGCTGAGTGTTTTAGGAAATCTGGTAACTAAAATATTGTCAAATGATAAATATTACAAAAAATCCTTTTCATGTTTTATTACACATGACATACTAACCTGAGAGTTAATTCAAGCATTCAAGCCAAAGCTTTCTATTATTGCATATTTATGCACAGTTGAATTAAATAGATATTCATCTACATTTTACACATTAAAATAAAATTACGACTTTATTCAATTTTTAATATTGTGACTTTTCAAAATAAATTTAAAGATTGCAACAAGGAAATTAAATTGAATACACTGGGCATGTGAATGATAATATATTTAACTTTTTAACTAACTTTAAGTACATTACCACAGTACTTTTTTAACTAACTTTAAGTACATTAATTGATATAGTTGCTTGAAAGCTAATGGTATAAGATTCAATTTTAAAAAATGATTTTATATTAATGATAAAATTCTATAAACTCGGAAAAACTGTGACTTTTTTTCTATATGCCTATGTGCGCAACATTTTTATAAGTGCCATTCAACTGAAAAAGTAGCTTTTCTAACGCGCACAACAATGATCATAATAATAAAAAATGGATTAAACCTCTATACGTTTGCAGAAGAAAACGTTTTACAATCATACATACATTAGTTACATTTAGCAGTAGGTATGGTAAACTTTTAACTTAACTCTAAAGTACGTAGAATCTATGAAAACTAAAAACAAACAGTTAATAGAAGATTACATCTTATTTGCTTATGAAATGCCTAGTAAAGATTGTCCATCTTTGGTTCATGGTAGCAATATAACTTCGTCATACTGGGTATATCTCCGTCTAACCTTCATCATACAAGTAATGAGCACAGCTACTGATATGGTAGCAACGGTTAGAAATACTACTGAAAAGACTAGTTTTATGGATTTGATGTTCGCATCCTCCTGTACAGGTGATATTGCTTCTATAATAACATCTGGTTCCTCTACCTTAGTTGAAATGGCGGCTGATTCAAACAACTTGGCTGTTTTGACCGTAGAATTCGTTGTGGAAGACTCTGATGAGGGTACTTTTTCAGCTGGATGGGAGGAAACTGTTGGGAGTTCTTCTTCACTTGGTGTTACTTCCATATTCGTCATTGATACTGCAAAAGAATTTTTTCCGAACGCATCTACAAACGAAAATGAAGTTTTTTCTTTATTATTCTGCGTAGTTAATGTTTGAGTTAATTAATGTTGTTGAGAGCACTTTTTTATTTATATGACTGCCAAATATGGTTGTGAAAAAGCTATTTCTGAGTGGGAAAGACCTTTCAAAAGACATATCCTTCAAGGTAGAGGTGGTTGACTGTATCTTTTGGGTTCTAGCATTGTGTACGTTTAATACAGTCGGTGTTGAAGCAAAGGATACTCTTTCTGAGGCTTTGCTTACCTTATCATAACTTTTTTCTGATGAAACTTTGCTATTCCCCTTTATGTCATCAGTAACAGTAACTGAGTCTTTTTCTCTTATCCGTGCTACATTTGTTGACGCCTGGATTGTAGGTACAACAGTATTATCCTTAGTTGTATGTCTGGCTGTGGATGTGCTTTCTTTAGATGATGTCGCATGATCTTGGTTGACATATTCGTTACCTGATGAGACTTTAAAATCTTCGTTCTTCAAAAGAACAGGCGTTGGATTATTTTTTAATTTCTCTGATTCTGGCATTCTGCCTCTTAACTGCAGTAAATGGATGTAATTTCCTTTATTGATGTCATCTATGCTCCTTGCACATACCAAACCCTGCCGAAAAGTGTGTATAAGTTGCGTTGGGTATGGACAGCCACCATATAAAGGAGGACCAAAATATCTTGCATCAACTAAAAAGAAAATTCTCGTTACAATAGAATCATATTTTAAATTTATATGAGAGCAAATTTTTAAATTCATAGAAATTTGGAAAGTATTTCATGAAGCAAATATTTTATTACCATACATACATTTAATTTATAATGCTATTCCTGCTTTTAAGGAGAAATATCATTAACGCTATAAGGTACTTCTCCCGCCTTCTTAGCATGCCTTCGTGGTGTAACGGCCAGCACACTCGGAGCGTATTCAATTCAAGAGGTCCGACGTTCGAGTGCCGGCGAGGATATTGCACATATTTCATGCCTCCTACTTCTAAATAACCAAATGTCTTTACAGTGGCGCCCGAACTAAAAGGTGATGGATGATGATTCTCCACCTCCGGGGTTCGGCGATTGGGTTCTCCAAATCCCAGTCGCCCTTTAAAAGGGGGAGTATATAAGGTATTTGTCCTGCCTCCTTAGCATGTCTTCGTGGTGTAATGGTCAGCACACTATAAATTATAATTTTTCTAAATACAATATTTTTATTTTATGTAGAGATGTGATATTCGCTTCCTAACTGACTCATAGGATCAATTCACCATAGCGAACGGTGGTCAGACAAAACTAAGTAGTAGCTTGTTTAGAATCTACTTATACTGTGAGCTCTTTTTGGAAGCGTGCCTGGCGCAATTCACATTTTCCGGAAGAAAAAATAATGTTTCTTCTCGAGTGTAAAAAGTTAGCTTAATTTTCATCACTTCCTATTTTTTAAAATTTTTTTATTTCAGAATTTTATTTTTTATTCTATACTGAAAGGCGGTTTTAAAGCATCTCAAAAGTAGTGTTGAAAGAAATAAGTTCAAGGAGTTAGCGATTCGACTGAGTCGATTTTCCTGATCTCACTGCTTGTTCGAATTTTTCAGCTTTTCGTTCCTCCCCGTTCCGTCTCCCCTTTATTCATCAATAGTATTCTTAGTGAGCGGTTTATCGTAAAAGAGGAAACGGTTTATTTCAGTGAGAGAACGGTTTCAACCTGATCCCACAAAACAGCGGTTTTGCTCACCGCTAATTTAATGCAAATTGAATAGAATATAAAAAAAAATTCGAGTAATCGAAAATTTGTGTTAATAAGACTTTTAGAAAACTGGGCATATTGTGTGTTTAAAAAAATTGAGAGTAATGTGTAAGGTTTTAGTTAAACTAACAAAGTTTTATTTTAATTTAACTTTTTCTATCTCTTCTCATTTCAACTTCCCGTTAGAATAAGCGCGCGTTTCAGCTTTATGCTAATTTGAAGTGGAGCCAAGTAGTATTTAAACGAAAGGTAGAAACCTCTCAGTGTGAGAGAGCTTTTAGTCTCAGACCACTGTTACTCTATTCAACGTTCACCTGACTAGCTAGTATTTAAATTCTAAGCCGTAGCGCTGTACGTGATTACTTAATGAAGTAATTCCAAGTGCGGCAGTATTACAGTTAAATCTTGCTACGTTTAGTTTAGAGGCCAACCTCTCGTTATAGCTCTATGAGCAACGACTGTTTAATTTCTAATTAGTTTTAGTTTAAATTAATTTGATTGTTCAGTTTAGACCCAAGTGGCGGTCGTTATTTTCTGTATCCCTCCCGAGTTGGGAAGTGGCTGTAAATAATTGTGGTTTAATAAAAGAGGATTTCAAATCCCTTTAAAGTGCAGTTCTTCTACCACTTAACCACAATATTCTACCACAGAACATAGCTGCATTCAGCTCCCTGTTCAAGATCAGGACTCAAGTACTTTCACGAAGATGTTTACCAAGAATATGCACTGAACACTCAGTCCTGACAAATGTAGTTATTGACTAATTAATTACCTCAAATAAAAGTATTTTATATAATGACGAAATAAAAAATTCTAATTGTTACTTTAGTAAGTTTTAAATATAGGATAATATTTACATGAAAAGATATCAAACTAAAATTTTGTTTTATTTCAAATTTATGATGTAATATTCATGCTGAAAAAGCTAACTAGTTTATAAAATGTTAAAAAACAAAAGAAAAGAAAAACCTGAAAGAATTCATATTTTAGCGGTCACCCAAAAGTGTTTGTTAAGATTTCTTTACGATTTCGCTGAGTTCGTAGTCTGCCAGTCTGCTGTTAAACTCACTCTTACTAACACATTTTTGTCTTTTTAGCTTTATTATTAAGCATCCTTTTCTTCGCACTTACTCCATATACAATTCAACAGAAATTACAAAAATTTTAAAAGCAGTATAACAGCAAACGTTTAGAATTCTCGATGCAATGTTAAGTGTTGCCATACAATTTTCTGCTTTTTTCAATCTTTCAATGTTCTGCTTTTTCTCAGTTCATCATTTCAATGTTCAGTTTCCTTAGTAAGATAGCCCACAAAACGTTTTTTGTCTTTTTGTCATTAAAGTTTTGCGTGTTAAATTTACTAATTAAATATCATGATTTTCGCATTTATGCTACATTAAATTCAATTCAACAGCAAAATCACAAAATATTTATAAACAGCATATCTTTAGAATTTCCGATATCCATTCTCACGAGCTGGAGATGAAAAGGCCGGGATATCACTTGCTGTTATTGTTCAAGAAAATTTAGATTTCGTCTGGTAGAGCCATTGGGTTATTTAGAAGCAGGAGATGTGAAAATGAGGAACGCCTTCGCCGGGACTCTAACCACGGATCTCTCGAATACGCGTTGAACGTGCTGACCCCTGCGCCACAAAGGCATGCGAAGAGGGCGGAAGAAATACCTTGAAATCTAACGCTATTTGAATGTAGCAATCGAACCTTGATGCATACGTTAAATCCCAACTGTAATACTGGGTTGTAGGTGCAAAATTTATGTTTTCGTTTAAATTGCTGTTGTAAACAGAAAAGCCGGCGGAATTATTTGGCAATAAAGAAACATCGGAAGTAAAATAATTTAAGAACCAGTCCTCGAATGTTGTCCAAGCCTTGGGCTTACTCCTTGTCCATGTTGTCCTAGCCTTAGGGTTACTCCTTATCCTTGTTGTCTTGGCTTACTCCTGCAGTAAGTAAGCAGTTTATTCGAAACAATATTGTTAAAGCTCTGAGATTTTGTAAGTGATAATTAAAAATAGTTTTAATTTAAAATCACTAGAGATTTCTTCAATAATAAGCTTAAGTCTCTCTTTAAAGGATTTAATACCAGGCGTCGATATAGCTTCTTTAGGGATTAAGTTCATTCTAGCATTCTCTTTCAGTACAATCCAGTCTCATCTACATTATATATCTGACCTATCAAATGACCTTCATATTTATTATTTCTTTAATACTTTTCCCGAAATTTTCATCGGCTTAAAAATCAAAACTAGAAAGTATTGCTGCTGCCTTGTTTATGTATTTTTTGGAAGAATGGTTGCCGGAATAACATTCCGGGGCGGGGAAGGGGGGAGTCCGAGGGACTTCCACCTCTCTTCTCTATCACCAAAGAACATGAGAGGACTTTCGGCTTGCTATATATTTAGACTGCCACCATGCCGCAAAGACACTATACATCTACAAACATCCATGTCTTCTCTGGGATTCGAACCCTGGCTCTTTGGTACCCCAGTAAGCTCCGCTAACCATTATACCGTCTAAGCGGCAAAGCTAGCAGTTCTCTTGTCATTTGTATTACATTATGCAGATTATTTCGACATTTAAATCAATAAAACCAATCTTTCTTAGCCTTAAATATATTTCCTTTGCAATAGCTCACATATGTTTCCGGACAATTGTATGTTTGAAATTTATTTGCGCACATCTTTATTCTAAATATTGAAACATACACTCCAGATATTTTTCTTAGTATATTATTTTTTGCCTTGCTTATTACGAAATAAATATCATCAACATATTCCTTCTAATAAAATAATTTGTTCAAAAAGTGTTAATTGGTAACTCATATAATAATTCGGGGATTCGAAACTTTTGTTGAGATGTTTTATCAGACGATGTTTCTTGTCAATTTTTCTTTCGTTTTAAAAGAAACTGCATCAGCAGAATTCTCGTTTGCGTTTGTAAATTAATACTGGCTAATTAAAATGTATTAATAGTTCCATTATCTGAAATAAACATTGAAAAATTTTACAGATTAACGACAAGATCTGCTAGAAATTTACTTTTCACGTGGTTAAAGTATTCCAAATAAAAATACACTGAAATCTGAACTACAGTCCAAGCTAAGACGAACGAATCAGATATTTAGCCTACGAAAAATTAAAAATCTAACTATTAGTACTGTGAAATTTACATCGGAATTAGAGGAACGGTTTGGAATAAAAATTAACCACAAAACTATCAGAAGAGTCATTATAGCTCATGGCTACGGTAGGCTATCGAAGGAAAATCTTTGTTAAGATAAAAATAAAGGAAATATGCTTAGCATTCCCACAAATCCACTATAAGCAAAGATAATCATACTGAGGTAACAGTGGTTTTGCAGATGAATTCCAGTTTAATATATCTGTGTCGGATGGACGAGTTGCTATGTAGCAAAAGCTGAATGAATTATTGAATCAGAAAATTCTACTTCTTGTTTTTAATCTCGAAGATGAAGGAATAATGGTTTGGAGATGTTTCATTGCGTCTCGGATGGGAATTTTAGTTTTTATGAAAAAGTAGTGGATCAGTATAAATATATGAACATTCTTGATGAAAACCTCAAAGCATCTGCAAAAAACCTTAGAATGCGAAATACATTCAAGTTCTATCATTATAACGATTCTACACACTCTGCTTTAATTGTTTCTTGTGGGTATTAGAAAATTGTCCATAATTCATCCAAATTCCGCCATATTCTTCGGATATAAATCCTATCGTACAAAATTTTTTTCGAAAAAAAAAGAAGCAGGCTTAAAAAAATATTTCGATCATCTCTCAATTTTGTATGCAATTTCTTCGTAGCAAGTACGCAAATTATTAAATTTTCAAGGCCAATGAGTGTTAACTTCGGTCATAACCAGCGTTTCTTCTGCGCAATTAAAGCATCGTATGAAACAGGTACCAATTGGGGTGGGTCTATTCTTTCTTGTTGTTTACGTTGGAGTTCCGTGGAGACGTAACCAGTAATATCGTTACGAGGCGTCGAAGATTTTATAGACAACTGAACAACTTTAAACGTGGTCGCATAGTTGGGATATACTCAAGTACATGACGTCCGCTGCACCGTACGGATACTTTTCTGCAAAATTGCTGACAATAATATCTGCTGGAAGGTACTCATCGCCGGAATCAAGGCTCTGGAAGACGAAGGTGCACGAGGAAAGTAATAGTAGGGCAGGGCCCGAACTAACACAACGGCATCATTGTCCATTACAACCTCTTCCATTTCACCCGTGACACCTTCTACCACCTCACTACCCGTGACACCTTCTACTACTCAGTGGCCTTTAAAACGTCTGCCTTTAACCCCACAACATCGAGAGAGTCGTCTGGAGTGCTGTCGTAACTGATCATTATGGCTTCCAGCCGACTGGTGTAGCATAGTGTTCAAAAATGAATCCAGCTTCAGTTTTGGAGCAGATGACCATTAAGTTCGTGGATGAAAGGGCCAGAGCCAGCGGGCCCAATCAGCCTTCGTTTTACAGAGGCACACAACCGATTCGCTTAGTGGTATGAGGTGGAGTTCTATCTCTTACGACAGCAGGTCAACCCTAGTCATTCTTCATGGAACTTTAACAGCTCAATGATCATCCTGCAGCCGTTTGCGTCACTTTTCACGGCGCGCCATCTTCGAAGCATTTTACAAAAGGATAATGCTACACTCCATACGGCTATCATATCTGTGGACTTTGTTCGAGCTGTTGATACTCGTGGCTAGCAAAATCATCAAACCTTTCGCCAGTCGAACAAGTATAGAATATAGCAGCCAGCCAGATTCGTTCTGATTTGGAGCAGTAATTGAGGAATGCCTGACAGAATGCACGGTTTTCCCTCCTTGTCTCAACATTTACAAGCGTTCCTCTCTGCCAAGAAGAGCTTTCAGCAGTTACCGATTAGAACATTCAATATGCAATTACTAACTACTGATGGGTCCTATGGCCTTTTTAATCATTGTATGATCTGTACGCATATTTAATTCCAATAAAAACTTTCACCCTCTTCATCATCCTTCTTTTTTTCTAAAGATTGTATATGAAGTAAGTTAGAGAGAAAGAAAACGTTATAAGAAAATATGACATTTTTTCGAAAGCTCTACTAAAACCAGTCATTATGGAGGTATGGAAAAGAGTGAAACATGTCCTACACCAAAGCCTCAATTAAATCCATGCCAAAGCAAATGAAAAGTATAATTTTAGTTAAGGGATATGCAACGAAATGCTGAATGTCATCTTATTTTTATGTTTGTATTAAGTATAAACTGTTTGTTCAAAGTATCCAAATTCAGAATTTTTTTAATAACCTTTTTTATCAAAAGATTTTGAGTATCCTTTTTCAAAACAAGCAGGTTTTATAAAAGGTGATCAATAGTATCAGGTTTTAGAAAAGGCGATGAATAGTATACGTGAAAGAAAAGCGAAAGCAGGCTACTCCGTAACAGGCTCTACTGTTACGGAGCTCTACTGTCAACAGGTCAAATGTTGATGTTTCATATTTCTTGGCTCATAATTAAACCTAATAGTCCCTACAAGTGGTGCCAAGGCAAAATTTGGGGGACTATAATTCGGGATAAAGTGAACAATAAAGAAGTGGGTCACTTTATTTTTACCGCTTGTTCAGTTGGTCATAGAAGTTTGCTAGTATTTCGGAGTCGGTATTCATAGCTGTCAGCAGGCATTTACAGAGCTAAAAACATAAAGAACTTCCTTGAAGAAAGAAAACTACTAGATCAAATAATGATTCCAGGAGGAATGATTGCGTGTCCCCAAATTCTTAATAATGTAATAAGCAAGCCATTCAAGACCAATTTGCTAGCGGTAATTAGTGACTACATCGAAAATTCAAGTAGAATGAAAAAAAATCAGCAGAGAGACACTGGGTAGCCTACACGCAAGATCTCGTGAATGCGGTGAAGAATTTATTACACCCTTGTTGCCATAGCATTGCACAAACAAGCTACGTTGATAGAAAGTGCTCGTTTAAAGAGAGCTGTATTTCTCAACATAACATATTAATGCCAATAGTCATACAGTATTGAAACTTTTCATCATAAGAGAGCAATCTTGCGCAGAGAGAGAATATTCTTTTTTTTTACTTTACGTAATAGTTGTTACTTCGTTACATAGTCGTTGTATAATGTGATGCATTTTATTGATATCTTTCATTAAAATATAAAAGATAATATTTTCGTTAAATTTGTTCATAGCAAATCAGGATCAAAATTAATAGCCACCAATGTCGAGTCGTCGAACCGAATGTCGCTTTTTGAATTGGAGCCCACACAGGAATGGAGTCGGAAGATACTCAGGCTGGAATTTGGGGTATCGAGCTTATGCAGAAGAAGGGGACATGCCTGGAGGTATTTCAACAAACATAAGTTTTTGTGCAAGAATGTAAATAAATGTGATTCTTGAACGTGAATAAATGTAAATTGTAATGCATTAAAATATGAGACATCCCCTCAAAATAAGCTCCAATGTGTCTTCTAACGGAATCTTATTTTTTCGGAAACATGGTATGTCTCTTTGCTGAAATATAGTAACTCCACCATTAATCTAACATCAATCGTAAAATGTTGCTCTTCTCAAAGTTGATTCTGTTCTGAACACATGTAGTCCACTGTCTTTTTTTCTAGCAGATTTTAGTTCTATGAATATATTACGTACGAAATGCAAATAATATTCATTAACAGCTTGCAAATGCTGAAAAAGTGCACCGAATGCAGCGTTGGTATTATTTAACTGTGTAAGTGAAATTACTAGGCATTTTCTGCCTCCTTTTCGCGTGCCTTCATGGTGTAACAGGAAGCATACTCAACGTGTATCCGAGAAGTCTGAAGGTCGAATCCGGGAGAGGGCACTGCACATTTTACACGTCTCCAGATTAAAAAAACTAATGACGCTACAAAATATAATTTTTAATACAAATTATCCTTGTGAGTCAATAGCTATTATTTGAAAATAAAAAATCAGCAGCGTCACCTATTTTTGACATCAGCATCAATCTAAATTCTGTTATCATAAAATAGTATCGAGAACTATTTAGCGAAAGACTTCGCTTTTGCTGTAATGGAAATCCATACTTCAAGCATATTATATAAGAATCACATGACAGGGATGAACTTCGAAATGGCAAAGATTAGTTTGGAAAAAAGTCAGAGTTTGAGAAAGACTTACCATAAGCGGATTACTACTAGGATAAAGAGAGGAAATAACCAAATTAAAAAGTATACTTTAGATGCAGTTAAAAAATACAAATTAAAATACAGGAAATACAGATTAAAAATACACACACACTTACTACAAATTAAAGTTAGAACTTATATATTTAATTTTTTTTCTGTGGGTATATATGTATGTATGTATGTGTGTATGTTATAACACTTTTACACTACAACTCTCTAAAACAGTGTTTCCCAAGGTGGGGCCCACGCACCACAGGGAAGCAATTCAATTGTTAAGGGGACTATTCGAAAATGCACTAGTAGCCGTAATTTCATTGTTGGACGTTATAGTTCAACTACTGGTTATACTGGGCAACAACTAATCATTTCGCGCTATTTGTTCCGCATGGCGCGAAATCTCAGTTTCTGCAGTGTTTCGCAGTAACGCTCAACATTCACTGTTGTGTTAATTTGAAATAAGCGTCCGTTAAGTCTCGTTCTATATATACATTGCATAAATATAAGTGATATATAAAGGATATGTATATACATTTGGTAATTTTTATTAATTCCAATTTTAGAAGCATCATTTTTCAAACAAATTTGTGAAATGAAAAAGGTGTTCCCCCCCCCGGGTGGAGTAAATGTGCCATACACATTTAAATATACATTTTTAGTCTACGTTTACTCCAGTTCACATTACTTTTCATTTTTAATTGAAAGGGCAAAACAATTTTAGAAAGTCTTAGGTGGGACATAACACAACAAGGATTGGGAAACAATGACCTAAAAAGTTAAAAATAATATACTTAAAAGTTTATTATTAACAAGGAAGTCAATATTTAAAAATATTAATCCCGATATTACCATCAGGACAAATGAATACAAACCTTTATGATTTTGACGTGATTAAGACTAAAATAATACGTTAATGAAAGAAAGTTAGCATAAATCTCAGATACCTAAGGAAAGTAATCAAAATGAAACCCATCATACTAAATATAAGAAACGTTTACATTTCGTTACATTTCAATTACATTGCGTTTATATTTCATTACGTTTACATTCATTACATTTTGTTTCAAGAAAACATATGTGCACTGTTTTCTCATAAAATACCTAGGAAGTTTCTCTACGCCACAACATCGCTCAGTATTTCCTCAATCTTCAAAAAAAAATTAAATTATTCCAAATTAATAAGAATTCGTTTTCCAAAGTTGTCATAAATGGGCAAAATGTTTTAATCAAAAGAACATTATACAGGGTGTTTATAAAGTCCCGGACGCATTTTGATGTTTAATAACCCATAAAATAATAAAGATAGATTAAAATTAATAACATAAATGGTTAGATAGACTCAAAAAGTTTCATGACCCTTGTCAATGAACCTCGACGTGTGTCCCCTTCGTCGCACGGAGAATATCAAGTCGATATTCAATTTCACCGCCATTAAAATCTGTGCTTTCTTCTGTTGTGTATGCATTCTTCTTAATATCCGGTCGAATAAAACATCACATACAAAAGTACTAGAACAACATTGCAATAGTTGCCAAAAGCAAAAGAGAGAAAAATGCAATTAATAAGCAGACGATATTTAGAAAAGTACAGATATTTAGACTGGAAAATAAAATTATCTGAAATTAACCACACGCGCAGACGATATTTACAAAAGTAAAGATATTCAAACCTAGAAAGGAAAATATATAAGTTATTCTATCAATAAAGGCCATAAGTTTGTTTATATCTTCATTATTTTATGAGTTATTAAACATCAAAATGGGTCCGGGACTTCATAAAAACCCTGTATATCATTCTAAGAAATTTGATTTTAATTACGTATATTTAAACTAATTTTTTTTAAATTCTCATTGCTCTACTTCTTTAATAATCAAATTAAAATTAGATTTACACGTGTTAAATAAATAAAAAGCATCTTGAAATTTCTGGGCGAGACGCATTTCTACTGAACCTACCACAGTTTCGAAACCGAAATATCTCTATCGGCAGATATTTATAAGATAAATCTGACGTTATCTATAAATGAGAGCTTAGTTTTAGCAATTTTATATCATAACAACATAAAAATAATTAAAGAAAGAAAAAATTTATGAATTTCAAAAGCACCAAAATTGAAGAAGAATATCCCAAATGAGAATTGGGATATTCTTCTTCCCAATTGAAGAAGAATATCCCCATTGAGAAGGTAGTGAATATCCCAAATTTCAGCCACTTCATTTTTCTGAGTACTTATCCAACAATGATTACACTGCTTAAAGGTCCAACAAAGAAGAAATCCTTTTATCGAAGCAAAGTGTCTGGATCTCTTTCCTAATCTAGTCGAATATAGTGTGGGTGCTGGGAGAAGGGGTAGGTGAGATAAAAGAAATCCGTTTTTTTCGAGAACGTCGAAGGTAATTCTTCAGCATTTATTATGCACTGTTCTGTGTATTATACCAATTAAGGATGCTTTCTAGTATCCTTTGAGTTGCAAAAGCTGATTGTAGAATTGTAAGATCTGCCTCTGCTACTCCACATAAACTAGTTCTAGACCTTACAATGAACCTGGCGAATTCTCGCACAGGCGTGAATGAATTACCAGCACAGAAGAAGGGTGAAAAGTAACCCTTTATTAGTTCAAAGTTTAACAGAGAAGCACAACTTCGTGAGTTACAAAAACACCGTCCACTTGCGGTGAAAATTTAAATGTAGAATATAATTCAAGTCTAATCTAAAATAGAATAGTGCTGGACTAGCACGTTAATTTACACCTAACATGTTGACTCGCAAAAATCTGATACTTTGAAATGGCCAAGAGGCTTACTAGCGTAACAGCGAGATAGCAACGAAACGTGCGCTGGCTAGCAAAAACACGCTCTGAATAAACTCAGAGATTCACCCGTTTAAATATTCACTTCATTTAACTTTAAATTTACATCCTGGCAAGAAAATACTAGAGGAAGTTGAGAGGTTCAGGAAAGGTATCAAACTTAAAATAAATTTGTTATGCAAAATAAGACTAGTCGAACTTCCTATACCGCCATTAGAGGCTTTATAGGGCTTAGTGGAGCTATTTAATTAAAAAAACATTGAGATCTAAAACAAGGCCTATATCAGGCCCAGTTGGGAGTAGTACTACCACCATACTACCTGAAATAACTTTAAATAGAATAAACAACTAAAATATGAACATAAAGTCTAGGAGCTGGTGAGATTTATCAGCTACACTAACAAAAGCACATTATTATATACTCTATAAAATATAACACATGTTACTTACAAGCTTAAAAATATGTTACTTACATATACAAATAAATAAAACAATAGAATATCATAAACACCTTAGTGTTTCTTAAAACAGACAGGAAAATATTAAACACAATCAATATATAAATTCATTTCATTTACAGATACATATTTTATGAAATTTGACAATTTCAATTAAGTCACTGTATTTTTACTTAGATCCTTTAGAGTATTAAATTTAGCAATATGTGGAATAAATTTTAGAACAATATTGTTCATAGAAGAGCATCTAAACAACAGGTGCTCAATATCAACATTACTCATGCCACATGAACAGGTACAACTTTTAAATCCAAAACCTATTATAATAAAAGGGAAAGTATCCATGATTAGTTAAAGCTTGGTTTAGATACTTATCACTTAGGCATCTTCTCTCACTTACAGTTGAGATTAAATTATATGTGAATCTTCCTTTAGAATCTGGGTCGTTCCACTTTGCTTGCCATAGAGTCAAACTTTTTCTTTTCAACAAGGATTTCAAACTGTCAAAGGAAGTCTACTTCAAAATCAATAATTTGATTTTCAGTTCAAGCCTTTACCAATCTATCTGCTAACTCGTTACCTGTGGTCCCAATATGACTCTTCGTCCAAAGAGTTTAATATCTCTGAAAGCGCTCAGAAACATGAGCATATCTTTTATCTGTTTAATTAGATCGTTACTTGGGCAAACATCCGTAATTCAAACAATGGCGCTTTCGCAGTCACTATAGATTTCCACAGGATCTAGCGCATAATTAGAAATAAGCCAATATAAGGCCTCTCGCAGGGCCACTAACTGTACCTGATAGACAGAGACATTGTCAGAAAGTCTATATTTCCTTTGTAAGCTTAGTTTCTCATGTGAGAACACACAAAAGGCAGCCCCCACATGACCATTAAATTTAGATCCATCTGTAAAAACCGTGTAGCCTGTCATTGGGGAGGCCTTTATGCCAATTCAACGGTTTCAATAAAGCTGGATGAATGTCTAAACCTTTCTCAAAGTCAAAATCTCTAGCTGAGAAGATCTCACTGAAACAATCGACAGTTTTATCACCGGCTTTTAATTTAAAAACAGCATATTCGTTTTCCTCTAAAATATCGATCGGAGGACACCCAGCAAAAATTTGAAGAGCTACTGTGGAAACAGTTCTAAAACACTTAGTAATCCCCAATAAAGCGATTCTTTGAATTTGCTAAATTTTGTTACGCATTTGGATCGTTCTAGTCCACCATGCGCCACATGCATACAGGATCTTTCTCTCAATAGCTCTTTTATATAAACTCTGAAGAACTTCACCTTGGAGATTCATTTTACTATGTCTATTAAGAATATGGGTGCATTCGATCTTTATTTGATCTAGGTGAGGCATAAAAGTGAGCTTTTCATCGATCGTAATGCCCAAATATTTGATTGCCTTAGAAACTCTGATTGGTTGTCCATAGAGTTTGCACCTAGGATGTATTGATCTAGTATTAGTTTTGGCAATACCCAAAAGAAAGCTCGTCTTTGGATCAAATTTGAGTTTAAATTTACCATGGAAAGATCATTTCTCCAATTCTTGAGTGGCGAAACTTAAAGCTTTATCAATAGTATGACGACCACTTCCCGTGCCCAATAAAACAAAACCGTCAGCATAAGCTTGTATACTAATATTTTGTGGTAAGGTTATGTTTAAAGCTATATTAGGAATAATATTCCACAGAAGTGGACCAGATATTGAGCCTTGGGGACAGCCCCTTTCATAATTTCTGTCATGCCACTTATTACCATCACAAAAGGAAACTTTTCTCTCATTCAGAAAATCACATATTAATAAGAAGATATTTCTTGGACATTTCATATTTTTTAATTCCTTTAATAAAATTGGCCACCAAACATTGTGGAAAGCGCTCTTTACATCTAAGGGTAAAATTGCAGTATGTTTACCATTCCTTCTATTTCGAAGGATGTCAGAAATTAAATTATCTATGGCCTGGGTAGTACTTTTACCCGGCATAAAACCAAACTGATTTTTATTTAAAAGATTATTTGATAGTAAATAATATTGTAACCGTTGTGTCATGAGTTTATCCAGCACCTTTCCCTAGGAAGGCAGCAAACAAATAGGGTGAAAAGAGGAAGGATCTTCTTTATCCTTTCTTTCTTTGTTAAACAAAACCAAATCAGCCTCTTTCCTACAGTCAGGGAAAATTCTCTCTCCGAAGGCATTCATTCAGAATAGCTACAAAGAACTTTTTACTACATTCAAAGATTTCTAAAATAATATCCGTTGTCAGACCATCTTTACCAGGAGCTTTACCTTTATTTAACTTTTTAAGAGTAAATTCCGCTCATAAGTAAGTAAAATCATAATCATTTATGGTCTCTGGAGGTATCCTACAATCTGATCTAACTTGATAATGACATGATAGATCACCATAAGTAGTATCACAAGGAAAATGATATTGTAGGAGGTAATTTATTGTCTCGTCTATATTCTTAGTATAAGATCCATCTTGAGATTTCAAAGAGGCAGTTTGTAAAGCTGGTTTATACTTATTAACAGCGATATAGTAAGGAATGCCAAAACGTTGATGAATATTCAAAGTGTCACATATTTGTACCCAAGCACAATTTTTACTAATGTTGATTTCTCGTTTATATTCAGCTAATTTCTTCTTATATTGAATCTTTAACAAATTTTTCTCTACACGATTGTAACATCTCTGAAATTTTCTTCAATACAGTCGAGCTTGACTTCTTAAAACAGCCAGTCTTTCGGACCACCAATGCACCTGCTTACCCAAAGCGTTGCTCTGTTTAAATTTGTTCATCTTCTTATTTGTCTTACAGGTATCCACTATTGAGTTAGTAAGATCTTTAATATAAATATTTAAATCAGAAATATTTTCTAAGTTTTCTTCCGAAACTTGATTTATAAAGTTATCAAATTTCTTATCTCTAAGTAAGTTGTTTAAAAGTCCAATCTCAATGTAGCGATGATCGCTACATGATATATCCATAGAAACAGACCAATTCAGGACAAAAGAAAATCTTACGATGGTAAGGTCTATCCAGCTTTCACCTCTGACGCTGAAAACCGTAGCCGGGCTATCAGGACTATTAAGAACATTCAAATTGTTTGTCGAGCAGAATTCTATTCTAGCATCACCTTTTCGATCTATTGAGCGATCATAAGGACCCCATAGGGGACTCTTAGCATTGAAATCTCTGCAAATAATTATTTCCGAGTTTTCATGCGAATCAATAATACTGTTAGTACAATATAAATAGTCACTCAAGGCGTTATTAGGGGGGAAGGCCAATACACTGAAACAAAAACTATGTTTCTATCATTAATGATAATTTTAATTGCCACTATATTCGAGGAAGCATACGAAAACATTGCTGGAGAACTGTCAAACAGAACAACTGCCGCTCGTGGATAATTTTTGTCACAAAAAGTTCGAAATTTCGTAAGTATTCCCCGAACTTTATTATCCATTACAAAAGGTTCTTGAATCAAGGCTATTTTTTAGCCTCTTTCAGTAGCTGTAATATATAATTGATTTACAGCAGCTTTGGTGTGATGTGAACTTATTTGAACCATTTTAAAGTCTTCGTAACTTCCACTAGCCATAATTAGTACGACTGATTAAAAGATCCATTTGTCGTTAGTGACAATGACATGGAAAAACATTGGTATGTTATTTCAGAAAAATCCGATTTAGTGCCAAAATACCTCTATTAGAACAAAGCTATATATAAATCTAATATATATCGTAAGTCGCGCTTTCGATACAAGGGAAACGCGATTTGAATTTCATCAATCGGCCCAGTAGAACGGGAGATATAGAACTGTTCCATTTTTTTTTCGCAGTGTACCTAATGGTACTTCATGTCAACACACCAGATGCTGAGCCCATATAGTGATGGCGATTGCCAGATAGCAACGTTTGTTCTCCGCGGTCTCTCCACACATGGATAAGTCCATCATAATGCTGTACGCAAAATAGGCATTTATCTGGCATTTATCTGTAAAGACGATATGATGTTACTCCTTTGACCAGTGACGGTCGTTCGTGACACCACCATAAGCGCAGCTGTCTCTGCTGCAACGTCAAGGGTAGCCGCAAGAATGGTCATCACGTTGATAGTCTGTGTGCTGCAGACATCGTTGCACCCTTCGTGCACACCCTTATCGTCCTGCACACTAGCCAATTTCTTGAAGTACGTGAGATGGCTGTACGATTCTACAAGTCTAAGAAAACATCATGATTCTCTCAGACATTAATGACTCGAAGGCGCTGAAATCCTGCATGGCTTTCAGTATGACCCTCGTCACATATCGATTCCCCATACACTTAGTAGACATGGTATCTCGACTGGTACGAGCAACAATGTCGCGTAATGATGAACCGTAGACCCAATAGGCCACGATCTACCCGCGATAGAATTTCGATGCATGTTGGTTGTAAGTTTCTCCTTCTTACACGAGATGTGATGCGACTTATACACAAACAACTCATTTTCAAATTCGATTTCTAAATGAGAAACTTGCTGTACGGTCTCGCATTTATACAGAAGCTAGATGGCGCTACTCATATCTGCTTTGCGAGCAAGCGCTCGAGTACTAATTTTTATATCCCGGCATGCAAAGTTTCATATAAAATTTGTTGCATCAACTTCATGGTTTAATAGTTTTAATGGCCAGTATCATAATTTTCTTACTTTCCAACTACTCTCTATTATCATTTCTAATGAAATTTTATTTTATCTTCAGTTACCAAAATAGATAATAAATTCTAAATCTCTGCATTTATATAAATAGGACGTTTTATTTCTATCATTCAATTTTTGTTTCCGATTTTGGAAGATAGAAAACGATGTAATAGGCCCTTGTATTATACCCCTGGTAAGCAGGTATAGTGCCAAAAAATGACATATTAATCTTCCCCAACACTTTTCAGCGCACCAGCAAAAAATAGTATTCAATGCATTTTGAAACATTTACATATATTTTGAAGTATAACTAACATTAATATATGCATTTTAGAGCATAATTGGCATGCATGATTGTTACGAAATAAAAGCATAATTTTAATGATTTATGTAATAAAAAGCACACTGAATTATATTTTGATGTTTTATATTGGTCCCCATTTGAAGAGGTATGTGCATGCAGGTATATTTTTTTCACCAGCGTTCCGAATTGTCTTTTCTTCTTTTCGGATGTGACTTTGTAGAGACATTAGGTTATTTAGTAGCAGGAGACATGAAAAATATGCAATTCCTTCGCCGGGAATCGAACCACGGACCTCTGAAATACCGGCTCAGTGTGCTGACCATTACACCACGAAGGCACGCTAAGAATGTGGGAGATATACCTTATAACTTGACTGCCACTGGAGTCTCTCTTCTCGATGTGCTGAATCTTTGGTTGATGCCACAACAAAAGGAAAAGAGCGCAACTTTATTCTTCAGTTAGATAAAGTAAATTTATATTGGTATGTCAGTATTAGAAGCTTCTAAAAAATTCCTCTCATACGTAGACTGGACGGGATGAGGGGCGTTACATACTACTAACAGAACGGTCAACCAGAAGTCATTAGTTTAATCTTTTGTAACATTTTCTTTAAGGATGTGCGAAATAAAAGGCACTTATCTCTCACTTTTCTCATGATTCAGATGAATTGGAAAATATATTTCAGCAGCTGCTTGTGGATTTGACTAAATGCTTTGGGTTTAGTAAAAACCGAACTGCAGGAGATGTATGTGCGGTGTAACTAAGGGCACTTGCATAAAACATTTATCGGATTTATGTGGGCCGTGTAATGAAAGGCGCTAAGCTAGAACAATTTTTAAATCGCTGCAGTAAAATTGTAGATTTTCTGAGCAAGATTAGCAAAAGGTACCTTAAAGTATCTTTCTTATGTATGCTTTTGTATAAATCCATAAATTCTTTGTGTACTTTTTGTATTTTTACTCTAATGTACTTATTTGGTAGTAACCCTATACAAATGGCATTTACATTGCCCTACCAAATTTTGCATAATATTCCAAATTCTATTAACTTTCAGAATTTTATATTGATCCCATTTTAATCTTTTGTAACTTAGATTACTCACATAAATTCCCTAAATTTTATTACAGGAACAACGCGTCTAAACTTGAAACAACAATTTTTCATTTAAAATTCTTTTACGTCGTATTAAATCTTTTTTTACATTAAGATTTTACATTAAGCTTTATCTCTGTATTTTTATGCATGGTATTTCTGTGCATTTTTTAAGTACAATTTATTTGACAAGACGCAAGAAAATAACGCCGACGTGGAAAATAGAACAGCAAAACGACAACCTTATATTCGGCTTACATTTTTTAGTCGGTCGGTTGTCGATTTGCCTGTTCTATTTTCCACGTCGGCTTGATTCTCTTGAGTTTCGATTTTTGCTACCAACCAAGGCAGAATGTTTTGCTCCTAATGAAGCGGGACCCGTTTTGCCCTCGAAATCGATTGGAAATTTACAAAATTTACGCCGAATACAAGGTAGCCGATTTGCCTGTTTGCCGATTTTAAAATTTTCTCACAAGTTACTTGTTGAAACTGTGGTACATTTTTGTGCGTGATGTTTGGCTACATTGCATACATTTTACATTCTTTCAAAATCACATTTGTGTTTTGGAAATTTTTATATTATTGAAACATACATTTTTACTTTGCACTTTGCACAAGGACGCAGATTTTACTTTCGAAAAATTGGATTTCAGATTCATGGTCCATTGTTTCATCCTATTTTGATACGTTATTTATTTTCTCATACCATTCTTCATAATTTTACATTTTTTCTGTGCTGTCTACCTGTTGTATATAAATACATTCTGTTTCTGTTTTTGTATGTAGTAGTGTAATGTTTAACTTCGTTTTTATTTTGCTTTAACATCCAGCACATGCTTTGAAAAATATTTACAGGAAGCCCTGAAACGATTTGTCTGAACCAATCTGATAATCGAGAATATTGTCTAGGATTGATCACAAATGAGAACGGATACTGCACTCGCAAAAAGAGGGGAAAGATACACAAAAATCTAAGGCCTTACACGGGAATCTAGACCCAGAATCTGGGGTTCGGACTGATACTTACAACCGTTGCTTAACTCTGTACTTTCCTGGGAGGCATTTTGTAATTTTTTCATTTTTCACATATGATCAACATTTAATTTCTTGACATATCTTAGATTGATTCATATTCTAATAACTTTTATACATTTACTACTATAGTTCAGCTATTTATATAGTACTTCTTACAGTTGCTTACATTGTGTATGTACATTTAATTTAGATACATATTTTTGGTATGTAATTTTTTTTATATATTTTGTGTGCTGCATTTTTAATGTACTTTTGTACTGGATTTTTGGATACATTACATTCTTTGACACATTACTGAGACATAACATTTCAATTTTGTAGTCTTTACATACTTTTGTATCTTGTATCAAAAATATATAATTTAACTTTGGATACATTTTCCACCTTTATACATACAGTTTTAACGTGCTGAAAATAAAATTCCTGGATTCATACTATATATTTGCATGTTATTTAGATAAGTTCACTCTACTCTCTAATTTGTATTCTTCATATGTTTTTGCAATATTTTTAAATCATACATTTGATATAACTCGATTGGATTATCTGGTAAATCATTATATTTCTTATCGATTTTTGCATTTTGCTATTGAATTATTACTATGGGTTCTCTATAATTATATATAATAATTCAGCTCACTTCTCGCTCGTTCTAACTTTACATACTATTTCAAATTCAGATTATTATAACACATTGATTTTGATCTTGTTTTCAAATATTACTTTCATTAATAAAATGAAAACCCATACGGCCAAATTTTACAGTCAAAAAATCAAACATTAAAATCAGCAAGAATTATGTAAGATATAAATGCAAACGACGCTCATCTTGTTGTTAATGTAGACAACCACACGTTAAAAAAATGAATAACAAAAACTCATAGATCAGCATCCATTTGTTACTGATAATTATAACTTACACTTTCAAGCACCGAAAGCTGTAAAATACGTTTTTATGTACGCATTACAACATTGCTAAACCTGGTTTGATGATAAGAAATGTTTACTCAGACCACTTGTAAGATTTCATTTCACCTCTGAACGAAATCGATACTTCTCTACTATTCGAATGATGTAACAGAGACAGAATTGAAACTTGTTTGTCAAAATTCTTACATTAGATAGCTTTCTTAAATAAGAATTGGTTGTGACTGAAAGCAAGTCTGGACATTAAATTCAAAGCAATTGGTAATGTTTCGCTAACTAAATTAAACCTGAGAAATTAAACTTTAAATCAAATTATTTGTCAAATTAAATTATCTCTTTAAAACCTTTCCCTGAACCAAAATCGAAGAGATTGATTGGAGGTTATGTTTCGGAATTTTGGTTTGTGAGATATAAATCACAATAAAATTTTCAACTATGTTTTATATATTATTTTTTACTAACATGAGTATAATTAATTAGCTATTGGTATTCACTTTGTTGGTAATGTTAAAAACTAGTAAGAATTAAATTATTTTAAAATCTTCGTTGACAATATCAGCCGAAAGACGTACTAAATCATACAATCTTATCTGCATTAAATCATGGGCGGAAAGTTAAAATATATATAATCTGAAAGCTTTTTGATTTTACATTATGCTTAAAGGGCGTTTTCTTAACGTTTTGTGGATTAACTTTATTTATTAAATATCATGTTCTTCGCACTTAACCCATAAAATTCAGTTCAACAACAATATCGCAAAATAATTTTAAGATGAGCATATCTTGAGAATTTCCGATACACAGTCACGGGCGCTGGAGATAAAAATGTTTTCTTTTTTCGTACAGTATTGCCATTACTCGCCTTGAAATCGTTGAGTTTCTTAATCAAAAATTAGTTAAAGTGTTACAAAGTATGAAATAGATAATAAAACAAATTCCAAATTTGGGCTTGCGTTTGCCCATATTCGGGTGGAAGCATACGTTATTGAAAATTTGATGGCTGTAGGTACCGTCGTTTTATCACAATGCGAGAAATATATATACATTTATGCAAATTCTTATTTATTTAATTTCTTTACATATAATACAGGGCTGTAATACTTGGTGGCAACAGTTTAAAAAGGACACCGACATTTAAAGTTTTCAATGGAAAATGCCAAAACGAAATTAATAGCCCTTCTGGGCTAACGCCCTTTGGGCTAAAAAAAAAGACCTCTGTCTAGAATTTTGAAAAAAAATATACTAGTTTTACTTCTAGTCGAAACATGAGCTGTAAATAACAAAAATTTCGTTATGTTTAATAGCTTGGGAAATATTTCGTAGCCGAAGCTAAAGGTAACTTACCTTTAAGGTAATAGCAATGTAATAGTCAAAGAATTTTGCTAAAGCCGTAAATGCTTTGTAACCGACTTAGTTACGCTTGATTGTATATAATTAGCATGCAAAACAAAGGTAACTCAAGTGTTCAGGTTTTCCGGTTATCCGGATGGTTTAAGATCCTATTTATTTCGTATAATTAGAGTTTAAATGCATTTAGGATATTAAGTGTTTCATTCAGTGTTCAGATGTAAGTTTATGCAAAAGACGTGATTTACTTAAGAGGAGACACAGGCATGTGCCCTAGGCCTCCATTTTTTGAGGGAATTCGTCCTCCTATAATATTTAAAATATGTCAACTTAATTTATTTTAATTCTAAGGTTTAAAAATATAAATAACACGAACAAAATTTTTAATTTCGTATATATGTTTAGTACTTGTAGCTTCAAAAAATCACATACTGGATGTTCATTGATAAAGTTGTTAAAAAGTTTTCAGATTCCCATCATAGAAGACATTCCACTGTTAGAAATAATATTAATGACTTTGTCGTGCTTCCATTTTATCCTTCTGTTAGTTATAAGGTTGCACGGATTCTCCACAAATTCAATTTTCAGGTCAGTTTCTCCCCTATCAATAAAATTCACGGTTCGACTCTAAAAGATTCTGTTTCTTACTTTAATTCTTGGGGAATTTATAGTATATCGTGTCAGTGTGGGTTGAGATATATTGGCCAAAAAAAAGAGCGTTAAAGTTTCGTATCAAGGAACATAAATCTTATGCCCGAAAGGGCGAAATTAACAAGTCTTCAATAGCGTATCATAGTTGGAAATTTAATCATAATTTTGACTTTGGATCTGCAAAAATTATCCAAAAAGCTTCTTCCGTTGGTGAATTGGATTTTCTTGATGATATGAAAAATATTCACAAAGATTTAGCATGTTTAGTGAACGATTTTAAGTCTAATCCAGTCCTTCCTAGCGCTTTTAAAATTCTATTAACATTATTCTTGATTATTATTTTTGCCGATAGATGGCGTTGCCTCCTCGCGCGTGGATCTACCCGAGGGTATAAAAAGCCGTTACTGAGGTTTCTTTCCCTTTCTAGATATTTTGTTCTCCTGATGAGGAGGGAACAGTAGCTGCCCTCGAAATCGATTGAGTGTTTTTAGTAAATGTACGCCAAATACAAGGTTGTTTCAACGAATTTGATTGTCACATACTGGATGGTTTTCTTGCTAGAGCTATTAGGATTTTTTTTAAGCGAAAGCGAGAAAAATGAGAAATGCCCTCGCCAGGAGTCGAATCTGGATCTCTCGAATATGCGCCGAGTGTGCTAACGTTACACCACGAAGGTATGCTGGAAGAAGGACGAAAATACCTCATATGATTATTTAGGGAAACTTCGATTTATTACCTAACTCTAACTTACACTCCAACAAAATTCTGCAGTTATGTATCCACCTCATATGAAGCTTAAGATGAGTAAATTTTGACTATTCTATGAGTTCTCTTATATTTGATCATTCAGTTGATAAGCAATTTGATTGCATGATTTTGAGTTTATCTTTCTATTTTAATTAAGGTTTATAACAGAATCTGAAGTAAATCTTTAAAGTCCTTCTTTTCATCCCAGTTTCTTTCCCAGGGTTAAAAAAATAACTTGGTTTAAAATGCTTAAGCTTACATTTCGCACAACCTATCATAAACTGAAACCATGAAAACAAAATAATTACAGGTTGGTGCATGGAATGTCATATCATTGAATTACCCCATAAAAATATTTAATATTAAACATTTATATTGAATTATTGAATGTTAAAATGAGGGCTCGTGGAAATTCCAATAGGTTTCATAATTCATTAGCAACTGATTGTAAATTCCTTAGAATTTTGTTTTATGGAGACGAGAAAAATGAACAAAACTAACTTACTACGGACTCTAACTTACTGCGAAACAGCAGTTTGCAAAATGGTGGATAACGGCCGATTGAATGCTGAACAGAAGATGAAAGTTTTTACGTTTTTTGAAGAAACGAAGAAGTTTGGTGGCCGCACAAAGACGTTTACCTGCACATTTTATTATAAGATGGGCTTCTTGCAAACAAATGGCTTTTATATTCTGTCAGCAATTAGAGGCTACTAGTTCCATGTTGGAGAAGAATCGACGACGCCCATCAAGTGCCAGCACACTTCCAAATGGTCCAGATCCCCTTTTAAATACTCAGTGGTTCATGTAAGACGAAGCTCATTTACACACTGCAAATGCTGTTTGTTCTTAATTTCCTGTATGAGATGTTTAATGAGCTTGTAATGTCGCATCGGTTTCCTGAACCTTACGAAGATATGAGGCAGTGCCCCCCCCGCATAGCTCAGATATTAATCCGTTCGATTTCTTTTCACAGGATTTTCTTAAAGACAAGGTATTCACAAAGAAGCCTGCAAATGTGCTACTCAAGGCTGTTATCGTACAGTTGTGGAGTGGAATTTCGGAAGACGTGTGCCGGAGGTTTATGACAAATCCAAAGGCTCGCTTCTAAGAGGGGGCTCACAAGCAGCCGAGTGATAAAGTAGTTGAACACTGTTAGTTCGACCTCAGCTAAAAAAAACCTGAGAATGGGCTGACTGTATGGGCGGTTTTCTGGATTTATACATGTATAATGTAAATGCAACCCAATTTCCTTTAGAAGATCCTCCACAAAGTTATCCCTCCCTTTAGGCAAATAGTCTTCCCAAGCTTTTACATAAATAAACGAAACAAGTGTTTCCAAGAGGTTGTGAAACAAAGTGGTGGATACACAGAACACATTCTGCCATAACATGCTCAGACAGTCAACTATGCAATGTATTTCTCCCGCCTTCTCATCATGCCTTCGTCGTGCAATAGTCAGCACACTCGGCGCGTATTCGAGAGGTCTGAAGTTCGAGTCTCGGCGAGGACATTGCTCATTTTTCACGTCTCTCAGCTTCAAAAATCCTGATGTCTCTACAGTGGCGCCCGAATCTAAGGACGGTGGTTGATGATTTCCCACCACCGGTATTTGGCGATTGGGTCTCCTAATATCTAGTCTCCCTTTAAATGGGGAAGTATATACGGATTTCTGCCGTCTTCTTAGCATGCCTTCGTGGTGCAATGTTCAGCACACTCGGCGCATATTCGAGAGATTCGAGTCCCGGGAAGAGCATTGCTCATTTTTCACATCTCCCATATTCAAAACTCATGATGTCTCTACAACTATACATTCATTTTGTAATGTTTTGATAAAAATAAATGTGTAGTAAACAGAACAATTAACACGACGTTTTGTGCAATAGATGTAGAAAGGAGATACATATTTTTGTTTTAAATAATTTCAAGATAAAAATTATAAATTATCACAAAATACCTTGTATAATTCGCAATAAGGATGTCCACAACACTGAAAATAATTACAGAAAGAAAGGCTTTCATAAAAGATGCTGCTCTGTGCTTCCAGTTTATTAAATCTGGCCTTGTTTGTGCATATTTGATAGTTTTAGATGTTTCTTAACATCAGAATTCTATTATTCATACTTGAAATTTTCAAACAGAAATTGCTCAGAGTTATATTTTTCACTCGAAAAAATTATAAAGACAAATTATAAAATATTCATATCAAAATTTTTCTGAATATAAACGAATATAGTTTCAACATTTCTTTTATTACAACCTTGAAAATGCAACAAAGTGAAGATATACCTTTTATTCCGCTGTTGGGAAATTTGCATTTTATCTTTTAGGTCATAAGGAATTCTATATGTCACTTTCAGATATTGTAATGGGATACTAGTTAGCGTATCAGAACATTAAAAATTTGAGATGAATTTCTGGCAACATCACAGTGTTTTTTCCACCTAAACTACTAATTAAGATTTAATAAAATTAATCAAGTTTATTAAATTTACTCAGTGAAATAAGTTAAATCGGTTGATGCATTTTGGAGAGTATAAACAGAATAAGCATTTTCAAAAAAATTTTATTTATTTATGACATTCCATGTTTACAAAACAAAACAAAAAAAAAGAATTTTCAGTATATTTTATTAATTTTATTAATAAATATTAAATATTAGATTATTTTTTAGATGAACTAATATCTGTTTATGATATTATTAATGTATACATAAATTACCATATATTTGTTAAAATATTTTTAAAAAATTAGTTTCCAAGGCGTACTTGGATTGTATTTACTTATAAGGTATATATGCTTTTCGAACTAACAGTTACCATTTTTATTATAAGTGGGAAATTTAAATGCAGCAGACGGTAGCAAACGCAAAACAAAGGAAGTACTCAAAAGTTTTTAGTTATGGTGAAGCTAAATTAATTATTGAAACAAAATTTCTTAAATTTATTTGAATTTAAATGATTTTATTAATTATTATCATCTTTTTGAGTAAGTTCGTGGTTAGTTTCCTTTTCTCCGGTATTCTCTTCTGCATATTCCTCTTCTTCAAGAGTCAAATCAGCTAATGCTTGAAGCAAATTAATTGATAATTCTTTGGAAAGTTTCTTCCTTTTGCTAATGAAAAAGAGAAAGTTGAATGAACAACCGCTATACAAACACATACGATAAAAGTACAAAATATTATCAACAGTGTTGGCAACATTGGCAACATTCAAGATCTGAAGCCACGTACAATAGAATCAAAAACAAATCCAGGAATATATCGATTTGTTGCTGCTATCCAGGACCACGCTAAGGTATTGGAGGTATTTTGGTAACCATTATGTTTGTTTTGTATTTTTACAATTTTTCTAATAATTTTTATTCTATGTCAAGTCTTTCAATTATTATTACATTGAAATTATGTAAATAAGGGTAGTATATAAATATCTATGCGTTCAGTGTATTTGTTAGATTATTAAAGTGGTTTCTTTGGTCAAAATTATCCACTTGTGAAGTATCGGGCTTTTTTCCAGAACATTATAATGTCTGCAGAAATTTCATTCATTTAGTACAAACATTCTAGGAAAATGTAGCAGAGAAGAACATCAATTTAAAATTTAAATTTGGGTAAAATTCAGCGTTATATCAAAGTTTGTTTTATAAAAATTCTTAACAGTTCTCTCACCTACAAAAGAAAGCCTCATCAGCGGCTGAATTCACTGAACACTAGCAGTTCGACCCGAGTTCAGATTCCGACATTGGGCTGGCTGCATGGAGGTTTTCGTCATTTTCACCATGTGTAACGTGTAGATACGAACCAGTTTCCCATTGAAAGCAGCTGTTCAATTGAGCAGATAGCCGTCACGCTTTTCCATGGTCAGATAAGCCAAACTAAACCAAATTTATAAGAAGAATAGGAACATCTAGAAATTCTCTGCCCTATTTTCTTAAATGGGCACAGTATCTTTTAATAAATCTATTGGCATATAAGGCTGAATTTTGCCTAATTTAAATTCTAAAACGTATTTCAATTTTTTTCTACTAATTAATACTAAAATTTTCTATATCCATAAAATTACCGTCTCTCAATTCACAGCAAAGATCGCACGTCTCTTATTTTAAATCAAAATCTTGAAAAATAATGTTAGCTATGATAACACGTCAAATGCTGAAACAGATCAAAATTTAGGTCTCTTGCATCACACAGTTAGCCAACTTTGAATGCAAATTTCTTGAAGGAAATTTAAAATTCTGTCAGGAGTAATAAGAAGAACTAGCTACAATATATATATACATATACAGGCTGTACCTAAACTCATGGTACGTACGTTATGTGGTCGGAAACAACTCTACAAGTACAAATCACCAAATTATTTTTCCGAACATGGTCGGAACTCAAGTGTTAAAGCGCTAGAAGTGCACAAGTTTAAGAACTCCACGGTTTAACTGGTTTTTACTTGTAACGTCTACTGCGATTAGATGCAGATATTCACGTGATAGTGAAACTGAATTCTCGACTGAAATTGAAGTCTCATCTGTGCTTCATAGCAACTGTTACTAGGTAATCCGACCAAGCGCAGTAAAAACGCCATGACTTTCATTTGTGCTGGGGATACCCGAGGAGACTGATGAGTGCACGAATCGGGAGATGGAGAAGGTGCATTTCATACGGGGCTGCAGAGGGCAATGCAAGAAATGCTATAAGATTGTACTGAGAGCGTTTGCCAACGAGACGGGTCCCAGATTTCAAAACCTTTCAGCAATTACACGAACAACTGGGTGTAAGGGGGTCCTTTTCAAGTTCCAGAGAGGATACCGGGCCTAAAAAGTGTGCAAGAACGTCATCCGTTACGGAAAACATTTTGCAGCGTATGAGAGAGTATCCTTAATACAGCTGTAAGCTGTTGATGTTCTCATCGAAAGGTGTGTGGAGCACTTCGAGAAGAATGAATGCATCTCTCCCATGCGCAGAGGGTTCAAGAGCTGTCAAATAAAGATTACACGCCGCATTTTCCATGTCGTTTTTCCAATAAACTGCTGTGGATCCGGATTTTATTATTCACTGTCAAATGCACATTCCTGCCGCAGGGGATATCTAATATCGATGACTATATTGTCTGAGTTTCTGTTAATCCACACACCACGAGCCCAGGGTCGTTCCGGCGTTGTTTCCGAGTAAGCGTTTGGGTTGGAATGGTGCACGGCCATCTTATTGGTCCATATCTGCTGCCAAATCGGATCTTCATACTTTTTGCTTCTGGAAAAGAGTGCCCAAACTACTGAACCCTAGCCCAGCAGACATAAAAAGATTAGTTCCAAAACGACGGAACACCAGTTGATGTGAATGCATGGAATGCCTTGTATCCGGAACGATGGATTGGTCATGGAGACCCAGTTAGCTGGTGGCCCGTCACCCGATCTATCGTGTCTGAACTTTCGTCTTATAGGATGGAAGTCCCGTCGAATCTTTGGAAGAACTCATTGGTCGAGTATCTATAGCTGCTGAAACTATACGAGAGATGCCTGGTGTTTTCGCCAATGTATGGCATTCAATCCATCGACGGTGTCAAGCCTGCATTGCTGTTGGCGTACGCCTTTTTAAGCAACTGTAGTGTTTAAGATTTAATTGAGTGTTTTTCAGTAATTTTTTTTAAAATTTCAGTAATGTCCTTTCACTTCGTTTCTGTCTACTTCTTTCTTATCATTTCATGGCGCAGGGCGTGTCGCCCTGTAGCGCCTTACCGCTTTAGTTCCGATCGTAGGTTATGTGGTGATTTGTGCTTGTCCAGTTATGTTTTGTCACCTACTAACGTACTACTACTGAAAAATTAAGAATACGACTCGTTTTAGTGCAATATTCACTTAATTGCCTTGATACGTATCAGAACCCATAGTATCTCAAGATAGATTTGATGAAAAATAAAAGTTAACAAGTATAAGGTATTTCTCCCGCCTTCTTGATGTAGTGGTTAGCATGCTCGATGCGTATTTGAGAGGTCCGTGGTTCGAGTCCCGGCGAGGCGAGTGCTCAATTTTTCACCTCTCTTGCTTTCAAAAAATACCTAATGTCTCTACCCAAGTAAAAGTAACTGTGCACAAGTAAAAGTCACTTTAATTAATGTCGAAATTTACAGTGACTTTTACTTGTGTACAGTTTTACGTGTTCCATATTTCTCAAAGGCATAAAGCTGATTTTTTAGTACAAATACTCTTTTATTATTAGAATCAGAGTTAAAAAAATTGGTTTATATATGACAACAAAATAAGTTTTTTTTTTTTTTCAGAAAAGCTTTCTTTGGAAGATGTTTCATATTTTATTTTCATACTTTTTACTTTAATTTCCCGCTTTTAACAACTGGTAGAATCGTTCAGGTATCATTGACATCAGAAATGTCTTCTTTGTAAAATTTGTATTCTTGGTAAAATTTTCAGAGCGTTTCGTTACGCTACTATACATTTATTTCGCACGAGATCATGCATGTGTAATAACTTTGCAGTGAGTAAAATCTTAGTTTCCATGCAGCCTCAGAAACAGCCAGTTTAATGAATGTTTCTATTTGACGTGGCTTGAAATCTTTTAAATTATAACTATATTGTTTAAAAAATTGAATACTTTCAAAATGCACATCTTAGTAATTCAAATAATTATATTTATTATTTTTATCAAATAATTGCATATAATTTATTTTAAATTATATCTAATTGGTGCAGTTTAAAATACATTTAATTTACGATATATTGAAAGAATAAAACATTTTCAGCACTTTTACAATTAATAAAAGATGTCTCCGTATTTCTCTCTTCTCGTCCGAAACCAAAAATGAAACTGTTGCCAATTCATACAACATAACTTTTTTTCATTCATTTTCACTATTCCCTTACTTGAGCTATGTTCCTAATCCACGTCGAAGGAACTTCTATGTGCTCATGCATTAATCGTATTAGTTTCTACCTCTTCTATGCTAGGCTTTTTACTGTGGTTGATTCTATTTTGTAAATGAAATTCAATCATATTATGCAGCTGTTTATCTTGCTACCAAACCCACATATCGCGAACGTTTCGCATTTGGTTACCTTCAGTCTTAATGAGAAAAGTGCATTTTTTATCAGTGTAGCAGCACCGTTAAAGCGCATTGAACTCTCAATTAACTGGGATAATTCCGTTTAATGATTCCGGGTCACAGTTAATGTAAGAACAGTTGAAAGAACTCCACAGAAATAGCCCACATTATAATTAACAGAAGAATGCAATTAGCAAGTTACCTGTTCTTATAAGCAGTTAAATTTGGAGACTAAATTCATTTGGTTAAGTAGATTAAATCAGCCTTCAAAACAAGAAGAACGTGCAAAAGAGAAAGAGCAATAGCTGATATTACTCTTGCATTTCGTTAGGCTCAATGGGGAACAGAAGATTAATGGTCGTACAGTAGTTCCTTTATTTGTCAGGACTGAATGTTCGATGCATATTCTTGGCAAACATCTTCGTGAAACACTTTACACAATCCTGACCTTGAACAGGGAGCTGAATGCAGCTATGTTCGGTGGTAGAATACTGTGAATAAGTGGTAGAAGAACTGCACTTTAAAGGGATTAAAAGTCCTCTTTTATTAAAACGCAATTATTTACAGCCACTTCCCAACTCGGGAGGGATACAGAAAATAAAGACCGCACTTGGGTCTAAAATGAACAATCAAATTAATTTAAACTAAAGCTAAATAGAAATTAAATAGTTGTTGCTCACAGAGCTATAACGTGAGGTTGGCCTCTAAACTAAATGGGTGCGTAGCAAGATTTAACTAATACTAATGCACTTATAATTACTTCAATAAGTAATAACATAACAGCGCTAGGGCTTAGAATTTAAATACTAGCTAATCAGGGGAACGTCGAATAAAGTAACAGTGGTCTGAGACTAAAAGCTCTCTCACACTGAAAGGTTTCTACCTTTCGTTTAAATAGAACTTGGCTCCACTTCAAATTAGCATAAAGCTGAAACGCGCGCTTATTCTAACAGGAAGTCGAAATGAGAACAGATAGAAAAGGGAAAATTAAAATAAAACTTTGTTAGTTTAACTAAACCCTTACATATTTTGTAATTTATTTTTAGCCAAGGACCTGACAATATTTATATATTGCTGATTACGTAGAATTAAATTGCATACTGGTGTTTATAAGAGTATTCTTCAATACTGTAACATTTTTCGTTACCACTGCTATTATTCTGTGCATTTTCTTCTCCTTTTGGTATTTCCCTTGAAAATTTTTCCTAAGTATATGATGGTATCTGATAGTAATTTTTAACCGTTATAGGGGTTAGCGTCGCTGACTGCGGTGCCGAAGGGCCCGGGCTCGAATCCCGGAGAAGGCATGAATATTTGTAAATGTATAATGTCCGAGCGGCATGGGGCACTCTACATATGCGGCAAGCTGAAAGTTCTCTCGAGAGGTTGTGGGTAGGGGAAGAGGGTGGGAGGCTCTCGAACCCGTCCCTCCGGAGTACTCTCCATCAAAATCAGGAACGAAACTGAACTAAATCGCACTGTCACCTGTATGGTGCTCATGGTTGTTACCAACGACAGGCGTATCTTCCAGGTCCTTGCCACGAGGTATTTCGTGGCCTTGGGCTGACTATAAGTTACACAAGTGAGCATTAATCAACAACAGCAAAACCAACAACAATTTTCCGGCCAAACTTAACATTTTAGACAATGTCCATTTAATCCGAAACCCGGTTAATGCGTCTGCGGTTAGTCAGAAGTTGACTGCACAATTGTTTTGAAAATGTTTCTCTGTTAAAAAAAAAGACCATGCCTCTCTGCATGATGCACAGCATTGCGCTACTGTCTATGTACTTTTTGAATTATTGAATTTTTATTTTTCTGTTACTTTTAGATCACTCTGTATTTACAGCCAGATTTGTTAAATTTTATGCCATTAGAATAATATAAAATTCTTCCATGCGCCTTTTTAGTTATGTTACAGAATTTCTATGACTGTTTTAGCAATTTACTATCTGTTTGAGGAAAAAAAAAACTTGATAATTATAAAATTCGTAACAACATGTTCATTATAATCATTTACATGTTTTTTCTTTTATTAATTTCATTTACATGTTAATATATTTTGATATTTTATTTACATCTTCTTTTACTGAAACTTAATATTTTAAGCTGAATCGAATTTTAGCAAAGTTGAATCGATCTAGCAAAGGTGCTGCTTTATTTACACAGCATTTGTAAAGTTTTAATGATAAAGTTTTCTCGGAATATGCGGCACATTTTATTTAAATAAAGAAATGAAATATCTGTACGGTTTCCTTTTTTTTCATATTTGAGCGATACATTATATATAAAATTTGGCTTCTTCATTATTTCTTTTAAGTCATGCGAATAAGTGTTCATCAGTACCAAAAAGATCTGTATCGATGTTTTTACTTGACTTATCAGGCGAATGCAAAAGTAAATTTTTCCCATTAAAAAATTGATTTTGAACCTTCTTGATGGGTAGTATATATCACTCGTTCTAGAAAACCAATTTATGGTAGGTTTCAGGTATTATCTGAAGTAAACTGAAAGTCAGATTTTTCAAGAATTTTAATTACATATTTTATTCAGCAATTTCACTCAAATTCTTTCTTACCAGATTTTCTATTTTAGCTTCCGACTATTTGGTTAATACATTGCATTTAACATTTTTTTATAAAAATGTCCTTGAGTTTTAATTGCTACAGTCATCTAGTTCGACATCGAATAATATTCCTTTAACGTCGCAATGCATAATAGTCTGCGTTTCTAATTGACCAGCTGCACGAAACTTCCAAAAAATAAACTAGAAACACTTGCGTTTAATAAGATCTGGAAGATTATATTTCTTGGACTTTTTTTAGTTTCGTTAACGTTCGTTAATTTTTTTTTTATTTTCAGTAACATTTTTCCCAATTCTATTTTTAAGACATTAAGCCATAGTGGTGACATTTAGTATACCTTATTGGAAGCAGTAATAATATGCAGTTCCGTAATTAGAAATGCCCAGCATTTGTTAAATATGTACATATGTGTATAGAAGCAGAATTTTATTTGGTTTTTATAGAAACTTCCCTACTTTTTCGCAGTTATTTTATATCATAGAATGAAAACTCTTAAATGATTTTATGTAGTTCAAAAATCGAAAGCATTATCCATTTAACAGTTTTTCATTACCAAGCTATCTAATGAAAATTGGTCAAAGAAAATTTTATTTTCTTTTATATCGAAAACTTTTTTATTGCTTATACAGGCTTTTATTATTTATAGCCTCTTGCCATCTATCTGCCAGATTCCTGCTTTTGAAACCTTGTGGCAAGCCGTCAAATTTTCGGTTCTCCTGGTCATCTTTTTTTGATGCGATCTTGGAAACCTTAAAATAAATGACACTGTGAAGGATTTAGATCCGAAGAAATATTATGGATGGGTGCGTGAACTCGATTCTAGCTTCCTTTTCTAGCAGGGTACTGCAGCAACATACATGAGCTTGCTTGGGTAAAAATACACGATGTCCGATTTTGAGATTTTTAGCAGTTTGGTCGAGTATTTCGTTATGATATAGAGCTGTCATTGTACATGCTTTCGTAATAACTCCCAGTAAACAATATAGTCCATATACCTATACCCATTGGCCGCTTTACATAGTTACGAGAATTGTAATAATAATTATACATAGGTACAATGCTATTGTTTGTGTTCCTAAGATTCCAATAAAAGTTGTGTGCCATATGATGTAAGTAGGTACGAAATTATGCTATGCTCAGTTCTTCATAGATTACATTGTTTCTGACAAACCACGGGTAGCAGGAGATTTATCTTAGGAGGCAATTCTGCATAGTCTAAAGTTGGTTTCAGTTGGTTTTGCAAGAGTATGTCAAACAAAGCAGGCATAACTGAGAATGGTACGCAATATACTTGTATAAATGTGCAATTTGTTGTCTATTTAAAGAGAAAAGTTCAGCTTCACGGTCCCGGAACTTCTGGGATACATAGATGGATAAGTTTCATCTTCGCTATTGAAATTTTTTTTCATTTAGTTTATCCCTTCTGTAATTTCCGTGAATGATTAAAATACAGATTCACTTTTCATTCTTAGTGACCACATTGGGGAACTATTTGTAGTACGTCTCATTCTAAGAAGCTAGATAAACGTTGCTTACCATCCTCTGATCGAAGGTAATTCGTTGCTGGACCCATTATCCATATTCTCAATTATTTCTAGTTTCTTTAAATGAACATTTACATTAGATTTCGAGCATTCAAGAAACATCTGTCAACAATAACCTCCACGGTAATGGAAAGCCAAGGTTTGAAATTGTCCAAAGCTTTGTAATCTCCAGTAGAAAAGTAATAGAACTATTCTTTCGCTGTTAGAGACATTTTCTTATCGAGTCCATTATACAAGCTTTTCCGAGCTAGCTTCACCATATATCCGAACTTTTACTCATGAAATTTAAGAAATCTCTCTTATTAACACATCAGATTGGTCGATATGGTTGATAAAATATGGTTGATTTTGTAAATGAATGAATATCTTTTGTATTTATACTGTAAGGTTTATCCTAAGTTTATAAACAGTTATTTTAAGTTTTGTATCTTTCCTATCTTATTCTACTTTCAGCTTACAATTTCCTGCCAGAATTTAAATTCAGAAACGCAGTTAATGCAAATCAGAAAGAGTACTATTTAAGTCGTGACTTCTCCGACTTCGAGAGAGAGAGTCTGAATAGCGCGCGCTTGCCTTTTGGCTACGTCTCTCTGAGCTATTGCTACGCTCGGCCATACCTTAAGCCCTTGCTTGGCTTCGCCGATTTAATTAATACTTAGGGGCCAACTAGTTAGATCTCTGATAGCTTCGGCTATACCTTTTAAACAGCTTAGTTAAGCTAGTTTTAGTTTAAATTATTATTATTTTAAGTTCAAGCCCGAGTGGCGGCTTTGTGTAAAGTTCCAAGTAGGAACTGACTGTAAATATACTGAAAAATAAAGGGTTGTAAACCCTCCTTAACTCTTACTTGTTCTGTTCACACACTTAAGCGATTATTCACTTGTTAGTGTTCGTGGGATTCTAAGTTAGAACTTTAGGATTAAATAGTAAAACCCCACAATAGACAAACATGCACTCATAGCTACAGCCGTAGAAATGTTTGAAAATGTTGTGTAGCTACAGACATTTTAGAAGATCATTTAAATTTTAATCGGATATCCTGATATTTAATATATAATAAGTAAATTAAATTTTAAAAATTGATATCTGTACTTTAGACGGAATACTTCTCATTTTTGCTAAAAAAAAGCTAAAATTATTGCGAGAACTTAGGATTTGACTAGATCAGGACGTTTTCAAAATAAAAAACTATTAAGTTATCAGCAGTAATAACATTTTAAATAACTCATGTTTTTCCTTATAAATACACCAAATCTCCACGTGGCATTAATTTACACAAAAATAATATTATAGCAGATTTTTTTCTGTGATTTAGCTTTTTCATTTTGAACAGTTCGTTTTTAAGAAGACTTTTGTGCATCATTAATTTCTGAACTTTAATTTCAGAAACTTATTCTTAAACTAGGCCTACTACTTTCACCTTTTACTTAAACTTACGCCTATTGTAACTGCTTAGGTTAAAATTCTTTCAGCAGTTAAACTCAATCTCCTTGCCAAGATCACATTACAGTTTCATTTTAATCTTATAATATTTTTGGCTTAATTCTTTTTTTGAAACTTTATTATTAAATTCTTTGAATTCTTAAATTGCAATCTGAAGTTTTCAAACTGCAATTTTTTCATAAGCTACAATAACTTAACTGTTCTGTTAACTTAACTTAGCTTAACTGTTCTCAATGAAAAAAAAAACGATTTCAAATTCGGCAACTGTGTTTTTCTTGTGGTTTTTTTCAAAAAAACGATCAATTATGCCTCGTAGTAAACAGCGATCATCGTTTGATCAAGTATCCGAGTTCGGCAAAGGAAGGATTGTGGCCTACCGAGAGTGTGGATTATCTTTCAGGGAAATCGGTAATCGTATTGGACGAAACCAAACAACTGTAATGCCGATATGTGACCGTTGGATACAGGAGGGTACGACGGACCGACGTGTTCGATCGCATCCACCTCAGTGCACCACTTCACTTGTTGTGCTGCAGAAAGTCACGTTAAAAGCAATCGGCACTCAACAAAAGATTAGTAATAATAATTAATGAAAATAGTAGTAATAATTAAGAAGCTAAAACAAATAATATTTATTGCCAATTCAGCAATCATTTGTTTGAAGAAAAATGAGAAGACTATTTGCAAAAATTTATGATAAAATAGAAATTACTTTCCAATTTGATTGAATACTTCCGCAAGTTGATGGACTTTTGTAAAATTATCTTCGTATTTTCCCAATAGGCGTTTAATAGGCGTTGATATCGGGTTCTTGAAATCATCGTAGTTCATTTTACCGTATTGATTTGCAGGTAAGTTAGCACCATGCTTCAAAAGAACTTGACAGCACTTCAAATGATTGCTGAAAATACATTGAAAAATATAATCAGATCTAATTTATTTGTTTGTAATACTAATTTTTAATTGATTAACATAGGCCATTGATGATGCACTTAAAGAATACATAAAAACTTTTTTAAATTCCATTAAATTATACAAATTTGCAAATGTGTTACAAAACTAAAATGCATCTTCTTTTTATTTCAAATGAAATTACTTATGCTTATGTACCTAAAAGATATTATATATCTTTTAGGTATCTGCAATAACAATATCTTTTTTTAAAGGATAATTATTTTAGAGTTGTGTTAACTAATTGTTATAATATTCTCACACAGAAGATTAAAAAAAACATTTATAGGATACACTTACTTCATGATGGCTAACCACAAAGCCGTTAACCCGTCTTTAGTCATACTTTCTATTGGTATTCCTAAGCTAAGGAGAACCTAATTCAGAAAATTAATCAATTAGAAAATAATTAACTGGCTTGCAAAACTTGTCTAGAATCTTATTAATTAAATAACGTAAATTCACAGGAAGCTGTAAAGAAAGAAACGAAATCGTAGGCAGCATACACTATAAGGTATTCCTCCCGCCTTCTTCGCATGCCTTCTAGTGCAGTGGTCATCACGCTCGGCGCGTATTCGAGCGGTCCGTGGTTCGAGCCCCGGCGAGGGCATTGCTCATTTTTCACATCTCTTGCTTCCAAATAACCTAATGACTCTACAATACCAACGTCAGCCAGTTGTCTCCGAATGGTTTTCCTTACGACCGGATCCCTGGAAGGTGGTAAATGGAGTCGAATCAATGCTATAGTTCGACCGCCTCATCCGCGACCATGAGCGCAAACACGCATGCGCCATCCGGACCGAATTATTCTCAAAATAGGGTGGAAGGATGGAGACTTTCTTTCCCTCCATTCTGTCTTTCCGGAGAAGAGAAGACTTTCACGTTGCAGCAAGCAATAACGCCCCTTTAGGAAGAGTCCATATGCTTTGGTAGAATGCCAGCCAGGGTTGCGTTTGAGACGGTCGAACTTTTATAGCGACATTGTTAGTGCAGAAGTGGTAGCTCTTATTATTGCGCGATCCTGGCGTTCAGTTTGATTCCTGAAACGCCCTGACCCTCCGCGACAGTAAACTATCTCTTCCATGATCCATTGTCCCTAACCAACTAACTACCATATCTCTTCGACCGAGGTGGCGGCCGATACGCCTATTCGGTGTCGTCGCATATGCGGTCAAGAATGGGGTAATGACGTTAATGACGAAGGAAAATGTAAGCGGGTGTGTTAGAGGTCATAAGGGGAAATATATTATAACAGAAAGTTGCTTTTAGGTCTCAATCAATATCAATGTATCAGGAATAAAAACTAGAATGGAATTACAGAGTTCTCATCTGGTCTCTACTGTAAGTCAGTAGTTACCAAAATGTGTACATGGCTGTACATGGTATCAAAATGCAGATAAATTATTAAGCAACTTAATAATATCAGTATTCACTTTTTTGGATTAACCATGCATATCTCTGTCGCAAATCGCAATTTCTGAGAGTTGCTGTCTTCCTTTGGGTACAAGCTCTTTAATTTATTTTTGATATTATAACAATGTATTACTTTTTAATTCAACAAATGAGTGGTTTAAAAACAATCGCAGGTATTTTTCATGTATATTGTCTGATAATTGTTTTTCAATTATAGGCAAATAAATAATTTTATTTCTTTCATTCTTTCATATTATAATAGTGTATTGCTTATCATTAAAAAAATTGAGGTAATTAAAAAGTAAGTTTTTAGTAATATACTACATAAACATTAATAATAAAATGTTTTTAACTATTTTACCTATATTTCTACAGATATTTACACCATTAACGTAATTAATGAAAACCATTCGAAACCAAAATATGATTTGCATTAGTGAATTCTAGTTCAGAATAATGGTTCTCATTGTTCTGTATAATATTGGGAAATTTTTAAGATTAAATCTGACAATCTGTTAGGATGGTTTTGCAGTCGGACAAACGAAAATATAACGTGTTTTGATTAACTTTTCTTTCCTTAACAAGTCTTTTTGCCATACACTTGATCAAATAGTGTTCAGGTAGGTGGAATCGTATGTGATGATATCTACTCTTAACTTCAAGGTTTTTGCCGCTATGCCCTATTCTTGCGCTATCAGAAATACCAGTTGGAGGCATACAAAGCTGAATATGGCATTTCTCGGGATAGTCCTGTACGCTCTGGCGATAATTCGCAGATGCTTAGATACTTTGTATTGATTAATATAGCATTCGAAATACAAAACTTAATAGAATAGAAGAGAAACAAGCCAATGTGACAATCAAAATCACTGAAACAACCTTGTATTTGGCGCACATTTACTAAAACACTCAATCGATTTCGACGGCAGCTACAGGTCCCTCCTCATCATGAGAACAAAATATCTAGAAAGGGAAAGCAACCTCAGTAACGGCTTTTTGGTTACTTTTTGCAGATAGATGGCGTTGCCTCCTCGCGCGTGGTTTCTACCCGAGGGTATAAAAAAGCCGTTACTGAAGTTGCTTTCCCTTTCTAGATATTTTGTTCTCCTGATGAGGAGGGACCTGTAGCTGCCCTTGAAATCGATTGAGTGTTTTAGTAAATGTACGCCAAATACAAGTTTGTTTCAGCGATTTTGACAAAACTTAATATTTACAATATAATTCATTGATGTGGCAAATGTGTGCCCTAAAAAAGATATATTTGACTCATAGTTTAACTTTCAATCGCCCATTTTCATAGTACAAAATTGCATTCATTCATTCAAATAATATAATTTTTCTGTATTTTCCTCTGTAAAACAGAAAGCAAAGAAGCTATGTTAACTCAACACCCACATTTTTTCTCAAATCCGATTTCCCCTTCTTCTAACATTCCTGTTCCCCTTTCTTGGTAATTTATGACTTGACCGCAAATGATAAGTATTCGCCTGTTTAACTAACCTGCTTCTCTGAGACGCCCCTTCTCAAAATCTGACAACTATTCGTACTACCACTGGTTACGCATCACAGACATCTCTAATCGCAATACCGTCCATCCAAAGTCGACAGATTCGTTTGAATAGCCCTACCGCACGAGCAGTCATGCTTTCAAACTCTTCCAGCTGAGCATCCCATATGCGCATAGCGCACTTACCCTTGTGTCGTTAGCGTTATCATCAACCCTGGAATGTAGTCTGCTAAGAGGTATGCAAATTTAAATCATTTGCATACCTCTTACCAGACCTGATGAGTTTCGTGATTTGTGGCTCGATTTCTTCTGGGAGCATATATTTTTTCTGTGATAGAGTGCCTATGTTTGGTGCGGCCGATTGCAATCAAAAAAGGGAGGCGCACAGCTACATGTTAAAGTAGTCCCATATAGAAAATTTCAATGTTCTACTCTTTTTCGAGTTATGCGAGATAGAAATATACGTTCGTATGTAAATATGTACAGACGTGATGAAAAAATCTCTTCTGAATCCATTTTAAATCCATTTTACAATCTGTTTTGAAAAAACGAGTCCTTTATTCTGCCCGTACGTACAGGATCTCATGCAAAATATTAGTTCAAATGGAAAGGTCCAAAAGGATGTTTTCGTTGAAATATTATACCCAAAATTTTTCGCGATTACAATACTTCCTTTACTTTGTACAAGGAAGTAAAAATAGGATTCTTATCTTGGAACAGAACTGAGGAGGAGTATAGCGTTTCTACAGTTAAGTAGTCGAAATTGCCTGCAAAGTTGAGCAGAATATTTAAACGTGCTTTACTGTAGAATTATCCATTTTCTTTGTTGATAAATTCACAAATAGTAAGTAGTTCCAGAGCAACGAGGGTTGTGGCCGATTGCGAAATGCCACGCGTTGAACGTTAGTGTTATCAGCCTGATTGTTCATTCCTAAATGTTTTATGTTGTTAATTTTTATGGTAATTGTCTTTGGGAGTTATCATAGTTCCCATTGTAAGCATTATTCCTTGTACTTCTTTCACTATGCTGAAGTTTTCCTTCTTTATATCCTTCATAACTTAAAAGCATTATTTATTCAGTAACACAAGTAACCTGACAATTTTAATTTTATTTTAATTTGATCTTAATCTGTTTTTCCTCAGTTGTTTAACATGCTGTAAAATATAAAGCTCTCTAAAGCAAATAATGTCTTAAGAAGCATATGAATAAAGCTGCCTTCTGCCAGCAGGGACATTATAAATTGCTCCGTTTTACAAGCTCTTATAAGCTATCCGTGTGCGAAACATTTTTATTTGTCTCAACTTACCTCAATGAATTGGTCCAACCCTTTCGAAGCTGCAACATGAAGCACATTCCATCCATCTTCATCAACAATTCTGCAAAGGTAAATAGTGTTAAAATTTCGTTTAATTATTTAGTAGTTCTTGATTATATGCAAAGCAGCCTTTAGTTAATAATTTCAAAAGTCTTTAACGTTTCACAAAAATCGATTTCCTCTAAACGGCAAGGCCATATACTCGTACATACGGCCTAGAATATTTTTTGCAATATCTGTAAGAACGTATATATACGTGCATATTAAAATATGTCTAAGAAATTACGGCAATATCTTACAAAGTACACAAATCCAGGTATAAAGTACCAAGAGAATTTTTACATTAAAATCAAGAAAATAATTTTTCTCATTGTAGTTTAGGGAAATTTGTGCTTTTTTAGCGAAAACTCCGGCCGGTCAAAGGGTTGAATTATTAGTATTCTGCGCCATATGTTTGAATATTTTATGAGCATGAACAGCTATATCTTATTTAGTTCAAGCTCATATGAATGAAATAAAGCTAAAAAAGTGTATAAGCCAACATGCTTTTCGTTATGTGAAATATAGCGTGAATTCGAGATTATAAACTACAAAAAACAAAGTTTTTGATTACTTAGAATACGCTGTAATAAATTATTTTACCTGCTTAACTCTTAAACTTATGTATGAAATAAAATGTGCGACTGTTCTCCTCCTGTTTATTAAAACTTTGTCCATTTCAGTAACGCCGTTTCTCCAAACTTAATTAGTGAAACAGTACATTTGAGTAATGTTAATAATAACGCAAGGTATTTCAGAAAGATTGCATGACTCTCACTTAAACGATGGTCTTAGACCCATGGTTCCGGTCTAAGTAATTGATTAAATAATATAGGCATTTAAACTATATTATTTGACTGTTCTGGGTTTTAGACTATTATGGTAGCATAAAAATATGTGAATTGCATTTATTCATATCTGATATAAAAAATTTATATGGGCCGTCTATTAAAAATGCTACGTACGTTTTCCAAACTTACAAAGTTACAAGTTATACATAGGGCTTTTAAAATACACTTGTCTTGAATGGTCAGAAATATGAATTTCGTGAAGTCAGATATGAGAAAAATTTTCCGAAAGAAAAGGAGAAAATATTCATTTCAAGGATCATGTAAAAATTGAATTCAGTTAGCTAAAACTGTTGATATTTTGTAGTCTGCAAATGGAGATTTACTGTCTATATTTATCTCTTCACCTCCTCTGGCATACAATATTGGTGGTTTCATATGTAAGCAGTATGTTTTAAAAATTCGTATTAAAAATTCTCTTATGTTTTCGAATTAAATGATAATTGTTTTAGTGCAATATTTTTACAATCCCGAATTCTCCATAAAAAAATTGACAAACGATACATAATTTAACTTTAATTGCATGAAGATGTTTAAAATTAAGCAAGACAGCAGTCTTGTTTTGGTCCAGGGAATGAAACTCTATCGATTTTGACGGTGACCAGACACAGGTTCCTCTTCTTCAGGAACAAAAATTTCTGAGAATTCTGAACGGAACTTTTTGAGGGGTTCCTGAAGAAGACAGACTGGATTACTCTCGAAATTAACACAGTTGTATTCAAATTCCACGCAAAATAAGGTTGCTGATTTCTTCAATTTAAAGTTTTACATTGGTGTTTCTGTTAAAATTTAAGGTATAACTATGTATTTTTTTACTTTGTCTTGGTTTTATTAATTCAGCTTAGAATAGCACTCTTTAACAGCTTTTTCTTTAATGAGGGAAATATAAAAACTTAAATTTTGTGCATGTGTCAAATCAGTCGCAAGACTAAAACTGTAATAGCCTGAAACCTTTAATTAATTTATTTCTTGTTAAATTTATTTCTTAAATTGCGACAACGGGTCAATCAAATGAGATTTCGCGGCACAATTTTTTATAAATTCAATGTGTAATGAAACTGGATAAGGCATTTAGAAAAGTTGAAGCTCGGAAATTTTAAATAAACTTTTATTAGTATAAATGCCAGATCTCAAATTTATTCCTTTTTCTATTCTATAAAATTTTTTCTACTGATACCAGCTTCAGAAGGATACATACAAAATGGCAACTTAAACGAAAGAAAATGTTTCGATCTTGAAAAATTCATAATTAAGGAAGTAATCTGCATCCTTTAAACAACTCAGAAGTATTAATAAATAATTCTTTTGTCTACATAAACAAAGGATTTGCGCCGTATCATTTACTTAAATGATATTAAATCTCAGCCTTATATTATCAAAACTTGTGTTATAGTCAATAGTGTTACAGGAAATACTTTGAACTGGACAACCAGCAGTGTTTTCAAATAGATTCGAAATTTTTTATCGTTTCCCTAAACTGTTAAGAATGTTTCGCGATTAAAAAAGAATTCTTCCTCAGCGCTATTAGTTTAATATTATACTTTAAAAAAATAGAATTAAATATTTTAAATGTTCCTATAAGAAATATGTCTGATCTCGACACCACATGACTTCCTTGCACGGCTTATTAAATTATACACATTCTTCGCTGCATTTCATTTAAATTTATTTCCTCGAATTTCATTAGAGATATATTTCTTATTCAATCAATTCAATTCTCATTTCGCGGCAAGGCAAAAATAGATAAAAACTCAAAACATCTTTATTAAAAATTGCAAAATACAGAGAACCATAAAACACCAAATGCAGTTAAAAACAGTTTGAAAAATGTACAATTAAAACTAGAGTTTCCACGCAAAAACACGCAATTCGACCAGAGGGTAGGTAGGCAGATTTTTCGGTGTATAAAACTGAAAGTTTCATTTTGGTTCCACTCGGCAAAAAGACACTGCAGTTGGCGCACAAACTGACTTAATTCACTATTCTACTAAGAATTTTAAATGTAAACGAATGGCCGCCTCGTTAGGCTTAACTTTGAAATTGTCGAATTCTACAGCTATTGAATGAAAATTAACTAAAGGCATAAAACCCCTAACCGGAACATAAAAACAACGTAACTCAATAACTTTTAAAGCAGAAAATGCACAATTGAGCAACATATAAAAATTAAAAAACTGAGCTCACCGAGCCGGGTAACATAGTGGGTATGGTGCAACCGATTACAACCAAAAAGGGAGGTGCACAATTACATTTTACAGCAGCCCCATATACAAAATTTCAGGTACTTGTTTTTGAGTTATACGTGAGATACATGCGTACGTAGAGTTATCATGAAATATGTCTTTCGAATCCATTTTAAATCTATTTTACAATCTGTTTTGGGGAAAAGAGTCTTTTATTCTGTTCGTACGTATAAATGTCACGCAAAAACGTCGAGACGATCAAAATGTATAATTTCGTTGAAATATTTTATCTGAAATTTTTCGCGATTACAATACTTCCAAGGAAGCAAACAAATGGTAGAAGATTATAGACGAGATAGAAAGTGTTTATAACATGAACACGAATAAATTATTAAAAATTTGAATCTTTAAAGGACTTTAAAGCCATGTTTAAATAAGAATCTCCCAGTTGTCATTGTGATTCTTGCAACAATACTCACTCAAAAAGATTTTCAGTTTCATTTGCCAACTCTTCAAATGTTTCCAAATCTCCATGGTCTAAAGAATCAAATAAAGCTCTATTGGATTCTGAAATTATTTCAATAGAGTTTCTTTTCGGAGTCTGAAAAAGAAAAGAAAAAACATAGAAACTAGAAAGGTCATTTTAATGATATTACACGCTGGGATTAAAAGGAAAATGTTTTAAAATCTAATAATATGAAATGAGAAATTTCCATATAATCATTTTTAATAGATTTCTTTCACACGAAAACTTTGAGGGCATGAGAGGCATAAGCCGAGTTTCGTTGCTAGGCAACCAAACCTTCCTACGTGACGAAACCTGGTACCAAGGCCTAAATGTTCTAACTTTTCAACTTTATGCCGACTTTCTATAAGAATCTATCAATCACAGAAAAGAAAACACAACATGACATTTAGTCCACAGTTTTGTTGAATCTTCTGCACATTTACGCATAAGCAACTTTACCTTCCTTGGCTGACAAAAGTTTAAATCCTATTTATTGCACAAGTGTAAGTAGACTTATACATTTTAAGCCTAGGTCACTAATACGACCAGCCCATCGTGTGTATGGTCCCTCTCTGTATAATTTAGTAATTCCAATGTTGCATAGCGCAGGAAGAAGAAATGAATTATTTTAAGTGCAAAAGACTCTTCTAAGTGCTGCGTGTAAGTTTAACTCCCAATTTTTATTTGCAGAAGTAAATGTGACAGGATATTGTGCAGGGTAATAGTAGAATGTGTTTATTACTAAATCACAGAAATGGCAAAACATAATTTAGTAAGCTATGCTGAAATCAAGCTTGTTATGCTTACAAAAATGATTTTTACAAAAATATTGCCTATAACTTCTTATGTTATTCACACTGGCTTCCTTCTAAAACAAACGTAAATCTTACTTTTCAAAAGTTAATTTTAAAAATAATATCTTGTTCCTCACACATCTAAATGACTATGTGTTCCTATCGAGGTGAAGTTCAAATGATTCACATTTCCTAGGAACAGTTACGAAGTAAGTTCTTTGTTTTCATTCATTTGTTTCATAATTAAAATAATAATTTTTTCTGTCTAAGCAAAAATTTAGTAAGCTATGCTGAAATCAATTTAATACGAGTTATAAATAATTCTTTAACTCATTGAAAAAGCTAGCATATTTCCTCGCGTATTTTTCTTCCAGCTATTTAACGTCAGGTTCTAAAAATTCAAAAGATATTCACGTAATTTTCCCCGCTCTCAATATGTTTAGAGAACGAAGTTCCCTAAATTTTAAAATTTATTCGTACACATAATGATTGTTTTCATCTTACTAACAAACCTTCACAATTACCTGCGAAAGTCACACCGAAGCTTTCCATTCTAACTATTGAACTTTTTGCCAGCCTATCTTATTAGCTACTGTAATGTTAATATTGTCTCATACTACATATTCTTATTGGAGTGTAGGTTTCTTTCTGTTAAAGAAATAATATGGGACAGTTACTTATAGTTTATCCATGATTACTTTACATTTGTTATGTTTTTACCATAACTGCATCCTTGGGAAATTAAATGGCAAAAGTTTACAATTGGGTGCCGCTTGTTTTTTGGTAAGTCTCTTTTTTGATGCTAAGATAAGCGCAGGAAGGCACAATTTCAAGATGGTCGCTACACAAAACCAAAATAAGAAGTCAAAGAATTGTACAAATTCGGTGTCCATGTACACATCGATCTATTTTCACTTAAAAACAATCAGAGAATTGCACAAACTCGGCACTGTGCACTGCTTTGGCATTGTCCATGTACACATCGATCTATTTTCAGTAAAAAGTTACTCGTCGTCAAAATTGAGAAAATTTGTCGCCAATCGAAGGCCAATTAAATTCCGCATAATTTTTCTATCTTGATTTTCAGACGATAAAATTGTTTAAAAAAAGGGAGAAGTAGTGCTATATTCCAGATACTCGTAGATCATAACCATTTTAGTTGTGCTCTATGTATAAGAGAAATAAATTTAACAGTATAAACAAATTAATAATAACCAGAGACTATAGATTTGTAAAACAATGTTGAATAATCCTCACCTGTTGATTATAACACTTCATACTATTGGAAACCTCATCTTCGCAAGAAGCAACAATTCCATCATCCTCTTCGAGCAAAGACTTCTTTAGAGCTATGAATTTTTCCCTGAAACTCTCGTCGATTTCCGAATCAGAAACTTCACACGAAGAACTTTCAACTGTCCAATGACTGCTATATTCGGGTGATATTCCATCATTCTCCTTGAAGCTGCTTAAGCTTTCACTGTTGCCTTCTGCTTCAGATGAACTTTCTGATGAAATTGAAGCCTTAGGTATATACGTTGTTTCATTGTCCGTGCTTGAAATATGTTGTTCTTTTAGATTGTTTAAGTCTCCATCCTCATCAGAATCTGAATGAGTGACCGACGACAGAACTTTCTCAGTATTTCTGTCTTTGCGGGAATATAATAATCTTTTCTCTTCAGGTGGGGTATCGGCTTTCTGTTTAGTTTCTTCTTCTACTAAAGTACTCGAATTGGCATGTGGAAGTTCGCTATTTGAAGATTTAACAACGTTATCACTCCTACTTGAATTTCTTGTTTCACTGGAAAAGCTTCTCCTCTTTGACGCAGCCCGTAAGCTTTGAACCTGAGAAGTTTCCGTCTTTGCATTACTTATTACACTTTGAAGTGATGAAGATCCTTTTCTTTTAGTACTGGCTACCTTGAGAATTTGGCAAATTTCTTCCGTTTTTTTAGCTATAATGCTCTGGCCTATGGATAATTCTTCCATTTTGTTGCTTTCTATGATATGACAGCTCGAAGAAGCATGCGATTTGGCATTCAAAAACCTTTTGGACACATTAGTGTTCTGAGTAACACTTTGGCATTGTTGCGATGCTTTACTTGAGACTTCTACAGATATATTTTGCTTTATTTCGCAGTTGTTTACGCGAGAGTTTGCTGCTTTGCTATTGGAAGATGCTACATTAGATAATTTACGAGTTACAGTTTCTGTCCTTTTAGAACCCGTTTCAGACGTTGAAATTTCTTCAGTCTTTTTGATGGAAATTTCTGGCCGAGAGACGACATATTCTGAAGCAATTTCTTCTGTTAACATGCTCGCATCGTTCAATGTGTCACTTTTGCAGCAGAATTCTTCATCTGAATTTAAATTTTCTTTCTCAAGACTTTCTGATATACTGTCTCCTGTTGCTCTAGAAGAACTTGAGTGAGGTAACCTTTGTAAATCCTTAGAAATAGTTTGAGTTCCTTTTTCTAGCATGCGTTTGGATAATGATTTATTGGTAATAGGTTTTACAGAAGTTGGAATCTTGTATTTGTTTACTGTTTGATAGGTAGGAGCTCTGACGGAAGGTGGGACTTTGGGTAAGTTTACTTTCCTTTGCATTGCAAATGGTTTCCTCTGCACTGTTTTTGTAGGAGCTAAATGGATTAACAGAAATGAATTATTGATACTGCACATTAAAATAAAATTATACATTTATTCAATTATTTCAAGTCAAGATACAAGCAAATCAACACATAACAAATCATAAAATTATGTTTCATTAATTTATATTGAATTCACAAAGAGAAAATGAATCGAAATGTTTGCAGATATAATTTGAAATTTTTTTTTTTTTTTTTTTTTTTTTTTTTTTTTTTTTGTTAATTTTGCGAAACTGTCACACTTTTTCACTATATGCATAATCTCTAAACTACCTAAATTTGAGTTAGGAAATTTAAGATTTTATAATGCCCAATTTTGTTCTGAAGTTTTTGTTATAAATTTGCTGAAGTTTTACGCAGTGGTTGGGACCGCCTATGAGAATCAAAATGGCACGAACGAAAGCAAATTCTGTTTCAACTTGCTAAACTTTTCGCTTTAAAAAAACACGATTGCAAGTTCTAAAAGTCAGTTTTTGTGCAACACATTTATTCATTTCACATTTGAAAAGGAAAAGAAAAACAACTTTTACTAAAGTTACATGAATAGTTGATTATTTTCACTTCTCCCCATAAGAAGGATAGAATGTAACTTCTAGGCAATCACTAATTTGGTTCCATTACAGAAAACGTAAAAATGTATTTGTATCTGATTCGAAATGTGTTTGATAATTTTATGTATTTGATTCGAATTTTTCAGCCTTTTTGTATGAAAATTGATTCATAATAAAGGTTTCTTTGATTATGTTCTCAAGTAAAATTCGCAAACCTTTAGTTAGTCATTATTAATCAAACCTTTAGTTAGTCATTATTAATCAAACCTTTAGTTAGTTATTATTAGTCAAACTTTTAATGGTTTATAAGGTATTTCTCTCGCCTTCTTCGCATGCATTTGTGGTGTAGTGGTCAGCACGCGTAGCCGAGAGGTTCGCGGTTCGATTCCCGGCGAAGGCGTTGCTCATTTTTCACATCTCCTGCTTTAAAAAAATATTAGTGTCTCAACAAATTATTAGATTTTGATAGCTTTAATTAGTCAAACTTTTATTTAGTCATTAGATTTTATTCGTAGAAGCGTCATGTCGCGAAAAATGAAAACTCTTCCTTAGTTGAAGGAAAAATACGATCTTTTCCATCAAGCAGCCAAAACGAAGCTTCCTCTGGGATAGAAATTTCACATTTAACCCTGAATAAAATTGTGAAAAACATAAATGGAATTTTGACAGCTAATTTAAATTTTCAGAGAAAAAAGAAAAAAAAAAGAGATAAAGGTACCTGATATTGAAAGATGCACTATTACAATAGTTTTTTAATACCAGAATAAAGACTATATCTCTCATTAGAGAAATATATTGCGAAAATTAAGAATTTTGGCAAAAAATTAAAAGAAATGAAT
>KK114577.1:375424-385748 GCA_000611955.2 Stegodyphus mimosarum
ATAATTCGTTGGAAAAACAAGAACAGTATCATTTACAAACCAAAGTATGGAGAGAAGTAGTGTGCAGGCTTTGTACAGACATCCTTATGGATTACTCGAATTGCACCTGTATTAGAAAAATTCGCTGCATATCAAATTTTCAACACTGGAAAATCTGGGTTATATTTTTAGAGCAATGTTAGAGCATATCAAAAGACGTTCAAAAACGATGCCTCCTCCATTGGGACAAAAAGGAAAGATATATTTCAGTAGAATAAGAAAAGTTTCGGTGATATGCAAAAATGTGCTAAATACACTATAAGGTACTTTCTCCCTCCTTCCAGCATGCTTTTCGTGGTGTAACGGTAGCATACTCGGCGCGTATTCCAGAGTCCAGATTCGAGTTCCGGCGAGGGCACTGCTCATTTTTCACGTCTTTTAGTCGCATTTCATAGTCTGCATTTAATTTGTTTCTATATTTGGTTTTTGTTGCCACATACATCATACAAACTCCGCAACGCTATTCTCATACGTACGTCTTTGCTGACGTCGTCGTCGGATATCGGCAGCCGCGAAGTTTCTGATTAATTTTCAAAGATAACTAAATGAATCTTTATATTTTTTAGTTAATAAATATTAGTCAACTAATGTGTGTGCTTTATAGTTTACCTCTCGAATGTTTATTTAGACTCACGGAACCAGCGGAACACAGTTTGAAGTGATGATCAAAGTCGGAAGTGATGAACACAGTTTGAAGTGGTAATCAAAGTTGGAAGTGATGAACACAGTTTGAAGTGACGATCAAAGCTGGAAGTGATGAACACAGTTTGAAGTAATGATCCTTAAAGTGATGATCACCAATATCATGCTTAAGAAATATGGATCCTTTCCAATATTTATTTTCAGTCATCTCCGAGAAGTGATCGCCACGATACGTTTCACTGCGCTTAACTGTTCCTGAGTTTCTTTGATAAGAAACACATTTAAAGGCAAAAGCCTATTTACAAATTGATTAACATTTGACCTACATTCATATAATTAAAAATTGATAAAATGTAAACTATTTTACTATAGAACAAAAACGTTTGACCTGCGTTCATATAATTTAAAATTGTACGCGATTTTACTGCAGAAAAGTAGCATTTAAAACATTTCTGCTTTTGAGAATTAACTGTTGGTAAAAATCGAAATGTGCGAAACAAAGATTCTTATTAAACAAACATTCTTATTATTATTCATTATAAAACTAAAGCGTCTACCGCTTTCAGTTTTATAATGATATAGTTGTAAATATATACACATTTGCCTTGTAAATAATTATTGTGAACTGATCTAACTATATGTTTGCCTTGTTTTATCTCAATGTTCGGAATTTTGTGTATTTAACCATTTAGAATTCGTTAATTGCTGTGGAAAAATGGAAAACATGACACATAAAATTCACAGAACTTCGTGACATTTAACGAAATATCAGAATTTTTTAGAAGTTTATAGACTTTATTTAGGTATGTTATTTAGGTTGTATGGATTTATATTTATTTTAAATAAGCAGTTAAATTTTGGTTCTTTCCTCTAAGCCTTCATTCCCCTAATTGTAAATGCCAGAATATTTAAATTTGATAGCGCGCGTGAAGTAATGCAAATTCTACTTTGAGGAGATGAGGTTTAAGTACTGAGTTCTAGAAAGGAAAGTTAGAGACTGTGGACGAACTCAGTGCTTTGGTAGCGCGAGCTTCTGCTTGGCATTTATTGCTGGTTAACGTGACGTAACAGCTATTACTTTGCTGCCACTAGGTTTTCAACCCTCTGTTAAGAAACAGGATACGATGAGCCCTGTAGCGTAATTCTACTACTTGTTAATATCTTCAAATTTTGAGTTTAGTTCTTGCTATTGAGTTACCACCAAGTGAGGCGTAGTTTATTAGCGTCACGTCGACGCATTGTGAATTTTAAAAGCGTTAATAAAGTGTTCTTTTCGCCCTCCTCCTGTGTGGTTTCTACACGCATCTCAGCTATTACTCGACAAGATAGACCAGAGGGATCCTACAAGGTCTAAGAACTTTACTTAGATCTATCTTCAATAGGCATGAGGATTGAAATTCTGAAAGCATTTCAGCCTTGGCTAGAAATTACGTAGGAAATTTGGTACAACTGTCGGTTAAATTATTGAAATCATACAGTAATTTGATTTTTACACCAGTTAAAAAACTTGTGATTTTAATACCACATCTAATATTATCTATTTTAAAACATTTTTTTTAATGAATTCGAGATAATACACTCAATATTGCAGAATTCTGGGGCCAAGTTTGCAGAAATTGTTTCTATTTGATAGGCTTTTCATGAGCGTATTCTGGGATGCTGTATTCACCTTTTAACCTTCTTCACAAGTTGCGATGATTGTAATTATTTTGGAATTTCAATAAAAAAGATCAAGCTTTGCTTATTGTGTTTAAAAGTATTTTCTCCCTCCTATCCGCTTGCCTTCATGGTATAATTGAAAGTATACTCCACGTGTATTCGAGAGGTCTAGGATTCACGTCCCGACGAGGGCATTGCTCATCAAAAAAAAGCTAAGATATTTTATTTTAGAGACTCTACAGTGGCGCCCGACCTAAAACAGAGAGGACGGTAATTTGTCATCGCCAGATTTGGCGACTGGGCCCTTAATCCTCTATCGTCCTTTAAAAGGGGAAGTATATAACATATTTTCTACCACCTTTCCTCATGCATTCGTGGTGTAATTGGAAGCACAGTCGAGACCTATTTGAGAGGTCCAGGGTTCGAGTTTCGTCGAAGGCATTGCAGCTTTTTGAAGTGTCCTGCTAATGACTCTATAGTCTAGTTGTTTAATGGGAGATTGAACACAAACCGCTGGAAAATTTACAGAGGCCTGTGCCTGTAATCCATAGCGAATATAGATATGATTACACTGTAAGCAGCACTACGTGTTAAGAAATAACTTTCCAAAACTAAGCCTTGTTATTAGTGACTTAACTATTAGTGAGAAACGGAAGGAAAGGATTCAAAAGCATCAGGAATTGCCCTCCGTGCGGGATATATTACGCAGTAATCAATGAAACTGCGATAAAAACAAACCCTTTCCTTACCTTTACAAAGTATGATATAAAAAAGGTATTTTGAACTTATTTTTAAAAAAATACTTAAAGCAATAAGTTTATATTATACCTTTTTTGATTTTCTGGCGTATCGCAGGTCTTTTCTTCTTCGATTTCTGATTTTCCTACAAAAATAAAAGATAAAAACAGTGAAAAGATAAGCAAATGTTATTTTCATTTTGCTAACGCATTTAGCTATGTAGATGTCTTTAAAAATGTGGTTCTTTGAAAACATTTGCCATACAACCCAGAAGAGAAATAATACCATATGCTGATACATATGCATATTGTCCCTGACATTAAACTACCTCAGAACATGCTTAAAGTTATGTACTTTTATGAGTGTCTGTTTAACTCTTACAAACATCATTCTTATGAGATTCAGCATTACCATAATTTACATTTCTTTGCCAAGAATCAAGATGATCTTCTGATGGAAAACCCTTCTTTCCATAGAAGATCACTGCTTCTATTATAGAAAGAAACTTTCTACCATTATCTTTAGCTTGATGAAATCATTTGGATCAACAATGGATTGTTTATGACCAAGAATGATACTTTTTAATGTTGTGAGCTATTTTCTTCCTCCTTTCAGCATGCCTTCGTAGTAAGTATATTCTCGATATGTACTCGGGAGGTCCGAAATTCGAATCCGGAGAAGGACATTGCACTTTTTTCACGTTCCATGATTGATATAACCTAACAATTCTACAAAATATCAGCACTTAGTAAGAAATGTTTATTCAGGGAATTTCGTAAGAGTTTCTCCAGCTGCGAATGACTCATTCAGTAATTATCTTAAAGCTTCAATGTTTGATCGACCTACATATCTGTTGACGAATGTGATGCAATATTTGCAATGTACTTCATCTTTAGAATAAGCCCAGCCAAAAGTATTCAAAAAGTAATAAATGCTTGAATTTCTATTTGTACTTTATAAGGTATTTCTCCCACTGTCTTGACATGCCTTTGTGGTGTAGTGGTCAGCACACTCGGCGCGTATTTGAAAGGTCCGGGGTTCGAGTCCTGCCGATTTCATTGCTCATTTTTCATCTTTCCTGCTTTCAAAAAATACCTAATGTCTCTACAGTGGCTCCCCGAATAAAATAGTGGTGGATGATGATTCTCCACCACCAGGATTTAGCGATTGGGTCCCCTAATCACCAGTCGCCCTTTAAAGAGGGGAGTATATAAGGTATTTCTCCCGTCTTCTTAGCATGTCTTCGTGGTGCAGTGGTCAGCAAGCTCGACGTGTGTTCAAGAGGTCCGTAATTCGAGTCCCGGCGAGGGCATTGCTCAATTTTCATATCTCCTGCGCCGAAATAACCTAATGTCTCTCCAGTTGCGCCCGAAAACGGTGGTGGATGATGATTCTCCACCACCAGAATTTGGCTATTGGGTCCCCTAATCCCCAGTTGCTCTTTAAAAGGGGAAGTATATGAGTTATTTATCCCACCTTCTTAGCATACCTTCGTGATGTAGTTGTCAGCACACTCGGCACGTATTCGAGAGGTCCGTGGTTCGAATCCCGGCGAGGGCATTGCTCATTTTCACATCTCTCTTGCTTCCAAAAATCCTAATCTCTGCACAACTTTTATTACCAAATGAAAAATCTGGAAATACGTACCTTGCTGTTAGAACCCAAGTGTTTTAAGACAGTCCAGTTTCCTATCCTCAGTTACTTTACTTTTGATAAAATTTTATATTTCATCATCTTTTCCATCATCATTTTAATTTTAGGTAAAGGTTTCGTAGGGACTCCTGTATTAGAGTTAAAAGTTTATAGTTAATATATCTGTTCTGAGATATTTTGAAACTAGTGGATTAACTCAGACTTTCTGAGTATGCCACTCTGTGTGGGTTGCTCTGTGATGTTAGTAATATTAATAGTATTGAATAAAATTACTCTTCATTAACTGCAGATTACGAGTAGTTCAAATCTTGAATCTAAATATTAAAAAAAAGAAAAGAAAATATGAAAGGAATGCGCTTGTTTTAGCAAACTCAGGTGGTAGTTATTCCATTCCTGAAATTCTGAAATGTTGTAAAGCGAATGGTAAGAAAAAAAGCTGGAAAAATATCCAATACTGTTTAACTGCGGATAGCATTTTCTTTTCAGCAGCGCATGGTATGAGAGAAATGGAAGCACTGTTGAAGCAGAGAGGTTCTGGATCCTAATGGAGCCCAAATTTTTCATTTGCAAGAACGTTCTTTGCCAGTAAGAGCTCATGTGAAGCTAAGGTTAGCTGCAAAACCCTAACTGTCTCTTCACGATCCTCCAACATGTTTTGGATTTGGATGGGATGTGGATAAAATTGTTGCACCTCGTGACTTTTTCAACAGCTTTTTCAACAAAAGTAAATAGTAACTTCTTTACCTACATTCAACCATCTTCTGACATTCACTAGCTTGATCACTACATCCGTCATCCAGTATTTAGTGAATAATTAGCATGAGCATTAGTAAAATAGGTATATGCGATCTCTTCTGGTAAGTTAAATTCCAAAAACTAATCCAAAAAAACTTCCTTCCATAATGAAATTTGAAAATAATGATACCTTTAGTTTTTAAAAATATTTTATCCTCAAAACGGTTTGGGGGTGCACATGGCCCTTTTAGGTCAATGCATATGTACTATGTAGGAAATGGAGAAAGTAATTTTAGGTTTTTTTCCCATACAAATGAATTACGTTTAAAATGGGTTGGTAGACCATACTTTTAAGATACATACTTTGATAAAAATGAAGATGTGCACACAATTATAATAGTCAACTAGTGTTTTGACTTTGTTTTTTATTATTGACTTTACGTTAGGTGTTACTTCCGCTGCTGTTAGGCCGAGTAACTGCTTCAGGTGACTGTCAATTATTAGCCCAAAAGGGCGTTAACCCGAATGGGCCATTAGCGTCATTCACAATAAATGGCAAATCACTTTTCAAATTGTTGGCACCAAATATTATCGACCTGTATTATTTTCTAATAAATTAAATAATGAAGAATCTGTATGTATGTTCCTCACATTGTAAAAAAACGACAGTACCCAGGGGGCATCCAATTTTAAATAACGTAGTCCTCTACCCGAATATGTGCACCTGAAAGAACAAATTTTGGATTTCGAATTTTATATTTCATATTTTGTAAAATTTTAGTGAGTTTTTTTTTATTAACATACTCAACCACTTGAAATAGAGCGGAATAAAACATTAATCTCCATAGCGCAAGACTGCATATTCAAAATTCTAAATGTCTACTGTTTTTAAATATTGACTGATTTTGCCATTAAATTTAACTTTACGTGGCGTAAGTGAGGAGAATATGATATTTAATTAATAAATTTAACACACAAAAATGTTAACTGGAAAGCGGCCAAAAAAAATGTTTTGCATGAAAAAAACTAAATGTTGATAGTAACTCAGAAAAGACTGGAAAAAAATTATTGAATTGTGTAGGGCTTAAGTAAGAAGAAAATTAGGCTTAATTAAGCTAAAAACACAAAAAGAAATGGGTTAGCAGGAGTGAAGAGAAGATCAAACTAGTATAAACTGCGAGCTCAGTGACAGCGGGAAAAAAAAAAATCTGAAATGTTTCCGATTTTAAATTACGTCCAAAGCGGCGTTTTTTTAACATTTTGTGTGTTACCATTATTTATTGAATATCATGTTTTTCGCACTTAAACCATAAAATTCAGTTAAAGAACAATATCGCAAAAGAAATTTAAACTGAGCATATCCTTAGAATTTCCTGTACACAGTCTCACGCGCTGAAGATAAAGATATTTTTTCTGTACAACGTTGCCATGGCTCGCTTTGAAATCCTTGTGTTTGTTAATCAAAAATTCGTTAAAGTTTTACAAAATATGAAATGGATAATAAAACAAATTCCAAATTTGGGCTTCCAGATGCCCATATTCGCAGCAGGATTAGGTCATTCTAAATTCGGTGGCTCTAGGTACCGCCGTTTTATTGCAATGCGAGAAACATACATACATTTATGCAAATTTTTCATCATTTAATTTCTTTAAATATAATACAGGGCTGCAGGTGAACAACAGTTTTTGCAACAGTTTGAAAAGTGAATTTGGTGGTAACAGTTTGAAAAGTGAACCGACATTCAATGTTACCGACGCAAATCGCAAAATGAAAACAATAGTCCTTCAGGTACAAAGCCCCTTTGGACCTTAAAAAAAAAAAAAAAAAAAAAAAAAAAAAAAAAAAAAAAAAAAATTTGAAAATCCTTTTGGGCGACCGTTAAAATCTGAACCATTTCAGACTTTTTTTGCGGAGTGTCCTTAGATTTTGTATGTTTATTCTTGAAAACAGTTTGTTTACATTAACAGGTGTTTTTGGAAAAGAAGAAAATGCTTGCAGCTCTATGTCTTGGCCTCGGAAAATTATCCTTCGACACACATACTGGTGATAAAGTTCTAAAATATTTTGCTGTGAATCATATAATATATAGTCTGTAAACTTCATAAGGCCTATTAAATGACCCTCCTAGCACTGCTCAACAAAGAATAGAATAATAGCCATTAGTTCTTACACCATTTAGTTCACTGCTGAGGAGACTTACCAAGGATGTACTGGAGATACAGTTATAGGTAGAAGTGGATCGGACATTAGTATTTCAACATTTGTCATACAGGTATAGTTACACCGCACTGTTTAACGAATCCGGAGTCTCCCAACCGTCTTTCCCTGTTAATAAACCTCTCCAGAGGACTTTCGATTCCGCATACTGGAGGTACATTGTACACTTACAAACATCAGTGCTTTCTCCCAAATTCGAACTCAGAGCCAACGATACGGCAGCCAGCCACCGTTTCCAACCATTTTGTCGACTGGGGCAGCTGTTCTGGAGATCACTGGGATGCGACATTAAGCACTCTTTAGAATGAATGTAGTTAGGGGTTAGGGGGATATTCTAGGATGCCCTAAAGATGTACAATGAGCCCATGAAAGATATCTTAAGTATATTCTGAAAAGGTTATTGAGCAGTATTGGTATAAACCCTTAGTTCTCAAAGTGGTCCAGGTGGACCCACCACGGGTCCACGGGATACTCGACAGGGGTCTACGTTGGCGTGACAAAAAAAATGGGGGTTCACAATTCGTAAGCGGGGATCCACGAAAATTTATTTGCTTTCGATAGTGAAGAACTAAAATGTTGGCTTGACTTCACCTATCAATGCAGGCAGACAATATTTTAAGAAGCTCAGCGACTGTTACATGTAAAAATTCCATGCATATTCCATATCCAGTACAACGTGTCGAGAATTGCAAAGCGCCGCCGCCGCCGTCCGCAGTGCTTGTTCAGACGTGCAAAGGGACGAAATACGACTTGTGGTGTGTGTGCTTGCAATCTTGCATGAACTTGTTTGATTCTTCACCAATATAAATACGAATGCCAGGGATAAACGTTACTCGTTCTTTTCCGGAACTTCGAAAAGAAAAGTGAATCGATGTTAGTGTTTGTGAGTGTTGGAAAAAGTAAGTATTTACCTGCCTTTTGTTATAGATACTTTTATTTTATGTTGTAATAAGTATATTTGTAATGCTTTGCGTGTGGTAGGTACGTATTAAAAATTATATACTGAACATTCATTATTAGATACTTCTATAAAAGGATAGAAACCCGAGAAAACTTAAACTTTTTGTCCCTATTTTTTTTTTCTCGGACTGTGTGGTGGTTCACTAAAAGAGAGATATATTATTATTGACAATATTTTAAGTTCCTAATGCTAAATGACATAATTAAATGTATTTTCATCAATTGTACGCACTAATGAGGAGTTAAAGGTGAAATTTTAAAGAGGGTATCAAACATTTTGGCTGCAAGTACCCAAAAAATAGCCTGGACTTGCGAGAAAGCTTTTGATAACGTTTCCCTCGTCATATCTTGTCGAAAAGAAATTTAGTGTTGTTACAAACCTTTTAACAAAAAAAAGGAGCAGATTGAATATCACGGAACGGGGATATTTGCCGTTATTCCTAACAAAACTGAAGCCAAATATTGATAATTTGCTGTCAATTCATCAAGCACATCCCTCCCATTAAAATTATGACTATTTTGTGATTGTCATTGTAAAAGTTAATTACGTTATTAATGTTTAATTTTAATTATATTACTACTTTTATCATATTACAATGTAATATGATAACAATAATAATTAATAGTGTAAAAATTACATAATTGAATAAATACAACACAAAAAAATATAGTATTTTTCTTTTTCTTTTTACCACTGCAAATGGGGAGTTTTCTAAATGAAATAAGTGAGAATTGATTGGTTCCTTGTGCTGTGAGTAGATGTCAAAAAAGTAAAGTTGGATGGAATCACTTTTTTGATTGGCCAACTTTACTTTTTTGACATCCACTCACAGCACAATCAATTAATTAATTAACCAATCAATTCTCACTTTTTTATTCGAAAACTATTAATTCGTCGTTGGAACCGCAAAGCAAATTTCCATAGTTAGATCTAATCTTCACATTTTTGTCGAGTTTTGGGTATATGGTAGACATGTAGCTGCAGGAGGTCCACTGGAACCAGCTAAACTTTGGAAGTGGTCTATCAGAAAAAAAGTCTAGGAACCTCTGGTATAAACCATGCTTCCTTCAATTTCATGCTTTTGGCCTTAGCAGTATAAATTGGGAAAGGATCAGTTCGTCAATAAGCTTTAGTCGGTCAATAAGTCTTTTTATATAAAGACTGGATTTTTAGCTGCATGTTTTCTTTTTTGGGTATTTCAAATTATGTCTATTCATTGCAAAATAATTTAGAATATTAAAAAATAATTTAAAAGCTACTTTTCAGATAGTGTGCTATACATCTTAACATCGAGATTCGCAAGCGGTCTGTGGAATAGGTTTGGGGTCTGCCTGCTTTATAACTCCCAAGTTACTTCTTGCAGTAATATTACGTACTTCTTTACCTTTATTCTCCAGATCGAACGGTGCCTAGAAATTATTTACAACTTACAATTTCTTTACAACATTGCTCATACAATAATTTCAGTAATTAATGAAGAAATCTGGCGGGGGCTCTGTAAAGTGTCACTCTTAAATATACTTCAACTGAAACTTTTCATAGCCCCATTGAGAATATTTTGAGTTTTAGCTATAGCAAGTGCCTTTTTTAAAAGCTAATAAAAGACATCAGAAATACTATTATACAAAGTAACAATTACGCTCCAGTAACTACTCTCTCTTAAACGATAGCCTTATGCT